>JASAMX010030977.1:0-77116 GCA_030248175.1 Microlaimidae sp. YZB2_3 | reverse complement strand
ATTAGTATACTGCACCTTTAAGCATTAACAATAAAATCAATTTACATAATTTTTGTCATTTTATAAAGATACCACAATCACGATATCTGAATCTATTTAGTTGGCATTCGCCTCAACCATAACTTTAAAAACCCGCAATTAGGGTCAGCTTAACGCCGCTGTGCAGTAAAGCTATCAGCGCATTCGAGAAATTCTGTGTCAGCGCGAAGAAATTCTGAACTTGAGAATTTTTTTGTCTATTTGAAAAAATTTTAAATGACTTAATACATAATTTTCAAATATCGTAAATAAATTTTGATATCTAATTAAATTATGAGGACAAAAAACTGTGTAAGAATTGCGTAATATTCAATAAAAAAAATTTGAAAAAATTGGCAAAAGACGGTTTTAAAGCTGTTTTTCATATCTTAGGTGGAGCGGTAACCCCACGGCGCGATTCAGTCCCGCAGGTCTGGGTCAATTATTATAAGAAAACGTATATTCTGGAACTCAGTGTTTCTTTTTCTTCTTATTATTATATCATTACTAACTCATATTTTAAAAATCGATATTTTTCCTTCGATACTGATTCAATTAAAAACAAATATGAACTTAATGGAAAAAGCAGAAAATTTCGCAACTTTTTAGGCGAGCAACTTTTTCTACTTTAAGTCTTTGTTATGGATTTATTGATAATAAATTAAAAATTAACGAAAAGCTCTTCAGTCCGCTGAAAACAAAGTTTTTTGTTGGACAATAAGTAAGTCTGTCACGTTTTGTAAACAGCAAACTGTCATCTACGGTTGGTTTAGTTTTGTCCGTGCGACCGCTTCAGTTCTATCTGGCGTCAAAAATGAAAAAACAATAACGCCTTTTTTTTGACAATTTGTTTAAAAATATTAATAATACACGACGAACTGCCTTAAAGCAACAAACAAGCCCTGTGATTATAACGACCTGTGAATTATAATTAAAAAATTATTGGGAATTTTTTTATCATTATCAAGCCTCATCAAGCACCATCAAGTCGTTTTCAAGAATTTTGTTTTTCAATCGTCAATACCAATAATGTTGTTTTTCTTCTTTGTGCCCCGCGCCGAATAACGCGCGTAACGATTCAGCCATAATTTCCTTAATTTTATTGTAAAATGCACTTTATTTTCGTCTTATTTTTAATAATCAAGCGCATGATATTTTTTCAACAGCCTAAAATGTGACAATTCAGTGATAAACAACTCAGTGCAGTGGCGATGCCAAATCATAATCAGGAAAGGTGAATAATTTAAAAAAAAACTTCATGACATTTTTTATTATGTACCTCAGATTTATTATTAAACTTAAATTTATCAATAAACGTCCTTAAATTTAATTATCAAATAAAAATTTGAGTATTATGTCTTTATGTCGCAATTAGAAAGTCATGTGATTGTGTGGCTAAGATTTTAGTTTATCAGTTATTATTTTTTATATTCCATTCAAAAATAGAGCGCACCGGAAAAGGGGTATGATTTTAATTTGGGCTTATATGTGTAAACAGAATACTTTGTAAATTTTATTTTGTGTGTTTCTGCTTGCTTGTATTTTAAAATATGTGAACGAAATGCAAACCAGGCGTGGCTAAGGTTTCTGTAATGAATCAAATCAAAAATAGTGCCACTTACATCAACCGGTTAAAATTCACAAAAAAAAATAAAATACATAAAAATTTTTATCCATATATATAAAAATTAGGTCAAGCTAAATTGTTGTGATTTGATTAGTTTATAGACGAATGGTGGACGTTTCCATGATTATTGATTTAGTGGCGCGTCGACGGAAAATAACTCGCTTATAATAACATCTGTAGCCATATAATTTTATATTTTTACATACAAATCTTAATTACACGTTTTAAAACAGACATTTCTAATATAATCAACACACATAATCAGTGTGATGTCATTATAAACACACCAGTGGGTTTCGTCTTTCGCTTTTAAAAAACATTTGCATGATCACGAGTTCAGATAAAAATAATTTACCATAATCTTTTTTTCTTTTCTTGTTTTTTTTTTAAAGATCGTAATTCGTTTTAGGGGTAAATTAAATCGTTAAGTTATAAAAAAACGGAAAAGTTTAAAAAAATAGAACAATTTTTGTAAAGAAACGAAAATAAGTTTTAAAAATAATTTTACAAGTATAAGTCTAAAGTAAGTAGAAAAGTTTCTTGTTTTAAGTTTACGTGTTATTTACAACAGTTTGGGTTTTTTTAATCGATTGCATCGCAACTGTCTTAATGGTAATTGTCGTTATAATTGCTCTACACGCGGTTTTTTTTTAGTTCCCTTCCACAACTTAATCGAAATTCCGTTGTAAAGAAATCACCATGTACTACAAAATCAGACCTGCCCCTAAAAAGCTGACCAGAATAAAAAATATACCGCCGAAACTTTTGTTATCCGTTTTATTAATAACTTTTTTATCATTCGTTCCTGCGGGTTTTCATTTGCTCTCGTTCAACATTCCGCAAAAAGTATTAAGGTAAAACAGCACTTGCTGGATTTATTGAAATAATTATTTAAGTTAACATTTTACTTTAGTTAAATTTTGTTTATTGATTGATAATAGTTTATTTGATTGATTAAATGTTTAAACTATTAATTAAAGCTGCTGAACTAATTATTTAGATTTTTGTACTTTGATAATCAAATAATAAGCATTTCAATAAATCTTCCTTTTTGTGTTTTTTTATCATAAAGGGCCTTCGTTTCAAATTCGTATCAAAAGCAATGGGGATACCAATTAGATTCTCTTTCTTTGGAAGTGGTTTGGAGTTTTATTATTCTCTGTTTTTTTCTAGGAGGATTAGCAGGTAAGTGTAAATAACTTTTTTATTACACTGAAACTTCATCATTTGTAGATAAATAAGACCAATAAAAGGTTTTTTGGTAAAAAAAATTACTAATACATGTTAACAACCGATCCTTTGATAATAAATTATGCTTTTTAAATACTTTGTTAGAGATGAACACTTGCACAACAAAAATACCTTCTTTTGAAAAATTCTTTTGATTATTTTAAACTGTAAATTTTTTGTTTCGTTGTTTTTTCTTTGGAATGTATAGACAAAGCGACCGACACAATTAAAATCTTAAAAAAATAATGGCATGATTTGAAAATCACTTAGAAATAAACTCACAAAAAAAACTCGCCATACCGAGTCAAACTGTTTGCTTTCGATTTTGAGGATTTTTTGTGAAAATCTTACCTCCGCCCCAAATAGCTGCCCAAAAAATTTTTTTTATAAAAATATCTCCCGTGGGTCTGGAGATTAACTCTCCAACAATGGCGTTTTTTTCTATAATTCTGTATTTGAAAGATTGCTCAATTCAATTGGTATAAAAATTAAGTTATAAAATTTGAACTTAAAGAAAAGGCTATTTTTTACTTTAGTTTGATACCTTGAGTGTTAATATTGATGCAGTATTTGTGGAGATATTGCGTTTCCCGAACAAAAAATCCTGGATTTTTTCGCTAAAAACACTAAATGAAGGAAATATTGTTGGGTAAGCTTAATCTTGATATCGGCGGTACATTTTACACCCAAAACTAACGCGCGGACAAAAAACAGTACACCATGTATAATTTTTATTATTTTCTCATTAAAATTCTAATAAAGCATTTTCAACAACTTTATTAAACCGATAATTCTTCAAAAACATATAAAGACAAAAACAACAAAATCACTCTAAAATAAAAAGTTCGAATATCTTTCGTTTTTTATCATTATTACATTAAAAATAGCTAAAAAAAATTTTATCATTCTTATATGCTTTAAAAAGAACAACTTTAAAACTATTTAAATCATATTTCATTGTGTATCAATATGAATTATAACTTGAGTTTTTGATCAAAAAAACTGTGAAAGATCAGGTGAAAAATGGCAAATTTGAAGTGAGCGATGAAAGTAAAATTATAATTTAAAAAAAAAAGACCAAAACAGACATTTTTGTAAAAAAATTAAATTATTTTTATGTTTATAAAACTCTATTAGTTTAAAAAAAAGTATTAACTCGAACTCCATGAAATGCACGTAAAATCAACTCACTATTTAGTCACCTCCAACGCCCGCCACGCGCTCAGCAGCGTAAAACTCATTTATAAAACCGTTAAATTTGCCCGGCAGATTCTTTCCGTCGCTCCGTACTTTTTAGGAAAAAATCGAGGTTTTTTTGTACGGGAAACGCAATATCTCGACAAATACTGCACCAAACTTTACAATCAAGGCATCAAAATTAAATTAGAAAACAGCCGCATTTTTTCAGTGCATAGTTTGTAACTCAGTTTTTTATACCATTGAGAAATTTTTCAAGAACAAAATCATAAAAAACGCCATTTTTGAAAGGGTACTTATATCTCCTAAACCCATCAAGATATTTTGATGAAAATTTTTTTGTGGGCTGTTGAAGGTTTTTTTGTAAGGTTTTAACAAAAAATTATCAAAATCAAAAAAAAAAGTTTGACTCGGTACCGTACCTTTAAGCCCGAAAAATACATCGTCAAATATACATCGTCCAAAGGACAAGAACCCAAATTTCGATTTTGTGTAATCTAAAGCGTTGTTTTTTCATTTTAAAAACTTTTTGTACTTGTTCTTATAGGTTTAAATGACAAAAATACAGGAAAAATCTAACAAAACGCATTTAAATCACTTAAATATTTAAGCTTTTTTGTTTTGTCCTTTGGACATTTTGGATTTGAACGAAGTATGTATGAAGTATAAACCAGGCTTTATTCGTTTTTTGTTGGTATACAATACACCTTTAATTCTTTTTAGGTAGTTGCATGGGAATACGGTTGAGTGAAGAATATGGTCGGAAGAAAACAATTATGTTAATAGCAAATGGCTGGCTTTTTGCTGGAACTCTTTGTTATGGGGTGTCTAAAGTAATCATACAAAAAAAAAACAAAAAAATATAAACGCTGAATAATTGATGCAGATTACTATTAAGAAATGCATATTATCTAAGCGTTCATAACATATAAACTCAGGAATATATGAATGGTTTTTATATTTTTGTGTAAATTATATGCTGCTGATATAAATGTGATAGGGATTATTTTTAAAAAATAACTGAAAATCGAATCGGAATAGTTTTTGTTTCATGTTTATCATTATATCATCTTCAGCTAAGATTATCTGCTTAAAAACCAAAACAACTCTTCAGACATTTTTATCAAAATTGAATTTAAATATTTTTACTGGTAAAGATTTTTAATCAAAAATATATTGTTCTAGATAAATTCTGCTTGAGCTAAGCTTTAGTTGTTAAATAGTTTTGAATAAATATATTAAAGTTAATACATTTTATTTTATTTCCTGATGGTATATTACCTGAAAACTTTCTGTTTGGCTTTAACGCAACATCCGTTAAAAGAATTAATCCAAATTTTTTCTTGACTGGGAAGGGTTTGGTCTATTTTTGGAGTGGATTATCCGGTTTATTTGATAAAATATAAATGAAAATTTTTCTGACGACAAGTAATGCTAACATTGTCAATATCGTAAAAGATTATTAGAGCCGAAAATAGGAAACATGGAACCGTCAGGAAATTTTGTAAATGTGGAGCCCTTAAAGGTGCGGAGGATTTTATTAATTTTTTTTTGAAAATCCCCCCCCTAGTTATTTTTTAATAAAGGTGGGTTGGGGGTTAAAACTTTTTGTTTTCGATTTTGATATTTTGTGAACACCTTACTCTTGCCCCCAATAGTCCACAAAAATTTTTTAACAAAATATCTCCAGTGGTTTAGGAGATATGACCCTCTAAAAATGGCGTTTTTCGACAATTTTGTACTTGAAAGATTGCTCAATGGGTATTATAATATAAATTACAAAATATGCACTTAAAGAAAGCTGCTACTTTTTAATTTAATTTGATACCTTGATTGTTAAGATTGGTGCAGTATTTCTCGAGATATTGCGTTTCCCGTACAAAAAACCCGCAATTTTTTCGCTAAAAAAGCCAAACAACGGCAATGATTTGATGAAGTTTGCCCAACATTTTTTCGTCATTTTGTATTTTTAGCGAAAAAATCGCAAGTTTTTTTGTACGGGAAACAAATATCTTGAGAAATATAGCACCAATCCTAACAATCAAGGTATCAAATTAAAGTCAAAAATAGACGCTTTCGTTGAGTGCATAATTAATAACTTAAGGTCTCTCCGGACAGTTTTCTTAAGTATGGAAAATCGCCATTTTTGGCATACCAGATCTCGTGAAATACAGTAATATTTCACTAAAAAATTTATATGAGTGTTAAAAAGGCAGAAATATCACGATTATAAAGTGAAAATTCATTATATTATTGTAAGTAATTGAAATAATTGATATTAAAAATCAAATTGCAATGAAATTTTTTTAAAACCCTTAAAAATATTTACTACACACTATTTATTTAAAAAATACTCCCAATAGTGAGACACAGTTACCCTCTTTCAGGTACGTAAAAATTAAACTGAATATTGTTGTTTTTATGGTTTAATAAAGAATTTTCCCTGAAAAATGGGGGTTAATTTATCCAAAATTTCGGTGAAACTTCGATTTAATTTAATTTGGTAAAATTTAAAGCCTCAAGATAGTATATTTCTATTCGAAATTTATAATTTTTGGAAGGCCATAATATCTCGTGTCTTTTTTAACGCATAAATAGTTCTGTCGTGCGTCGTGCGTTTTATTAATTTTTTTCAGAAGGGTGGTTTATAAATCGCTTTTAGAGCTCATCATCCCATGGTAGCAGTGGCATAGTCGGTTAGCACGTCGTCAAATTTTTTGAAAGGTCCAGAGATCGATTCCCAAATAAAACATATTTGGCCCCAATTTTTTTTATGATTTTAATAATGTTTTTTTTAAATTTTTTTACAATTTTAAAAATTTATTTAACATAAATTCAAAAAATATCATTATTGTAATCAGGATTTGTTGCCTGCTTTTCGCAAATTAGTTAAATTTTCGTCATTTGAATATCTTAAAATATTATAATACTCTATAAGTAGAATAATTCAAAAGTAAATTGTGTGTAAATAAGAATGGGTAATTTTTGCTCTTTATTGCAATTGGTTTACTACTGAACGCCCTGCAATAAAAACTGTCCGGAGATACCTTAAATTGTTATACCCATTGAGCAATCTTTTACGTACAGAATCGTCAAAAAAATGCCATTTTTGGGGGGCCATAACTCCTGAACCACAAGGGATATTTTGTTAAAAAAAATTTTGTGGACTATTGGGGCAGGAGGAGGGTTTTCACAAAAATATTAAAATCGAAGACAAAAAGTTTGACTCCGCACCGCACCTTTAAGAAAAGATTTGTTTGAGCTTAGATTTAGGCTTCGCTTCGGCTTAGTATTATGTTTTAGTGGTTTTTACTTTCGGCTCCAAGTTCCAAAGTTACGGTTTCAAGTTCCTTATTTTTGACTTCAAGTTCCCTTGGTATACCATCGATCGTAAACCGTTTTATATTAAAAAAAGAGAAACATCAACTTCATTGAAATTAAAATTGTTATTATTCGTTGTTTGTTATAATGACTGATTTTTTCCAGCTTTTGTTTAAATTTCGGCCTTTTCTCCAGCTGGCATAAAATAAAAAAAAACGAGCGTTTTAGCCAATGCATTCTTAACGATATTTCTCCCAATAATCACAGTTTCACCATTTTTTAAACATGACAGTTATGGCGGTGTCAAGTGATTGAGATTGATAATGTATTGCATTACTTCTTGATTCTGAAAGAGATTTTTATTTATTTTTAAATATAGCAATATTAACTTTTAATTATATTCTGTAAAGCGTCAGTATTTTTTGTTATAAATCCTTTTATAGGCGGTCAACGTATGGGAACTTTTTATATTCGGCCGATTGTTTATTGGCGTGTTTGTCGGTATTATTTTTGTTGTAATTCCACAATTTATACACGAATGTTCTGCTCCAGTATACAGAGGACCTCTTTCTTGTCTGATATACACCATGTACACATTGGGATCCCTTTTAGGTATGAAAAAAATTTAATTTTGTTTGCATTTCATTATTATTCTTTCGTCGTTATAATATTTTAAGAAAACAATTTATTAACAGTAGTAATTACGTTTGAGTTTTTTTGCTGAAATAATCGTATTGGTGAAGCATTAAAATATGTTGAATGACTTTTTACTTTGTAATAAATTAGTCATTCCACCTGAAATTATCCGATTCTATTTTTATTACGGGACATAAAACAAAAATATAATACCTAATTAGGTTTTTTTTTATAAAAAAACACACTATTTCGGTGTTTTTTTTGTACCTTTAAAATTTAGCTTCTATCAAATCCAAATAGCTTCATATGTAAAAGTTGACCCTGAGATTAAAAAAAATGAAACTAGAAACGAAATCAAGCATCAACAAACAATTAAAAATTTATGCATTAGAAAGAGCAAGAAAACATGTTTTTAATAATTAGAAAAGAAGAAGAATGACAAACGAATAACGAACTATACAGTGTTCGAAAAAAAAATTGATTTCAACTATTCTTGTCGTTAGTAATATGTTGCTGGTTATTTTTTGTTTGCTAATAATTTTAAGGATTTAAAATTTAATATTAAACAAAAAATTAGCAGTCAAATTATTTTTTTTATATTTAGGAGCGTTTTTGGGCACATACAGTGTTCGAAAAAAAATTGATTTCAACTATTCTTGTCGTTAGTAATATGTTGGTGGTTATTTTTTGTTTGCTAACAATTTTAAGGATTTAAAATTTAATATTAAACAAAAAATTAGCAGTCAAATTATTTTTTTTAAATTTAGGAGCGTTTTTGGGCACAGACATTTGCTGGGGCACAATCTCCGCTTGGCCGTTTTTGTTGATTTTTCCTTGCATTTTTGGCATAATTGAAATGTTCTGCTATAATTTAATAAAAGAAAGTCCGAAGCGACTTCATACTTTGGTCAGTCTTTTATAATAATATCCTTTTATAAATTTAATTTTTAGAAATTGCCAGTTGCCAGTAAGTATGGTTATCCTTAGGTGAAATTATGTATATTGCATACTTCATGTATAAACTGCGTTTCAGTGCAAGGTGCCTATAAATTTAATTTTTAGAAATTGCCAGTTGCCAGTAAGTATAGTTCTTAGAAAATCTGGTTTTTTGCGATGTACAACCTATCTAGAAATTGTCTAGGTAACAATTAAACGAAAAAACGGAAACCAATGCTTTGTCCGATTTCTTGTACTTAGTACCAAAATGTACTCGCTTTAAATTATATTCGACATTTTAAAATTAATTTAAATAACTGATGATTCTTTATTTACTTTTCATTTATTAGCTTTGGTTTGATATTAACTCATTAAAAATAATTGAATTTCTCATATTCGGTCATTATTTTAGAATCCTTTTTCGGACGCTACTATTGAATCCGTCTTGTTTTACTACAACACTCATAAAATAGCAACGGTGCTCACCCAATTTGATAATGAGGAGGTTATCTCCACTGTGGAAGAGTTAACACTTAAAAAAGCCACGAAGATGAAATACTACCGAAATAAATTAATTATGGGTGCTGCAGCAAATTTCGCTCAAGTTTTTTCCGGTTCGGTGGTAAGTTATCTTGACTGGACACTTCTGAATTACAATCATTTATTTCTGTAGTTGTATACTAAACGCATTACTATCCACGTGTACCCAGTTATACTTAATTTTTTTAAATTAAAACATTTTTTGTTTCGTTAAAATTGGTTAAACTTTTAATTTCAATTTTGTTTATTCCATTTTGAAGTTACAAAACAGGCCAAAATATATTACAAAAAGTAGAATAGAGCAGAATTTACTTCTAATGTAGAGTAAAACTCATAGTTGCTTGTTTTTATTGGATTGGACCAACGATGTACAGTTTTTAAAGTGTTTGTCTTATGTATTTGTCTTCATTAATTATTGTTTTTCTTCATTAGAAAGTTTTAATTTAAAGTTGGATATAAACAAGTATTTTAACTTTTAGAACCTTGGCGGACTTGTTTAAGGCCAAACAAGCAGTAATAATAGCACAACCAAACATTACGTTACATAACAACAATATCAATATGAGATTATCATTTTGAAATAACGTGTCTCTGTCGGTACTTAATTTCGGAAGTTTAGTACGCCAACCGAGCATTTCGCAACTGCGCCACCACAACTTGAAAGCTTTTAAGCTTTCCGAATTTTAATTGTGTTTTTTAAAGTAAATGTTACTTCTGAGACACAATAATAGATTAAAAAACAACACTCCTAAAACAAGCACGATTTTATTTTTTAACATAGGTATATTATTCATCTCGCATAGTTATGGGAATTTCGGCAACAAACAACAATAATTTAAAAAGCTTAATAACAAACCCAAAAATTTTTATAGGCTCAAAAATTTTTTGTTCATACTCCTGTGTAACCTATCATTCCAATATTGTAACTCCCGAATGGTTTTTTAAAACTATGTTGACATAACGGGAATTGTTTAAGTTCTTTGACAAATATATCTGTATACAGGTAGAATAATTAAGCTAAAAATAATTTAAACATACATATTTAGGTGTTTATTACTTTCGAGCCAGTGTTTCTGACACAATTTGATATTAGTCCGGTATATGGCCAGTACATAACAAGTGTTACCTGTCTGGTAGCGTTGTTTTTGTCTTTACCGGCTTTTTACATTGTGGAAAGTACTGGCAGAAGAAAAATGTTGCTTACTGGCTTGTTTTCGTTGATAGTGATCAATTTTGTTCTCACAATAGTTGGAATTTTGATGGTAATTTTTTTTGTACATTTTTTTGTAAAATTTTTTTGTATATTTTTAACAATTTAAAAAAGTGGTGTTCCTGTTGTATATTCACATTTATGGTTACTTCTTATTATTATGAAAGAGTAAGGTCACTTGGAACAGTAATTTAGAGACAAAAATAGGAAACTTGAAATCGTAAGTGGGGAACATGGAGCCTTAAGTTGATAGACTTGGAGCTAAACGTAAAAATAGACGACTTGGAGCTAAACGTTAAAACAAAGGTGGATAATACGATGATTCAGGAATGTCCCGGATTATCGTATTATCCACCTTTGGTTAAAACCAATACCTACCTAAACCAAACCTAAATTTAAACCCAAACCATTCTCTAATTTCCCATAGTTCGGGGTTCCAAATTTCCAAAAAAATTCTACGGTTCTAAGTCCCCTACCTACGGCACTAAAAACCCCGTACTGTTATAAACACAATTTTTATTTTAAAATATTAAACTTTGAAATTTTGCGATTTTGGAAAAATATTATAAATATTTTTTAGTAATAATAATAATAATATTAATAAAAATAATAATAATAGTAATAATAATAATAATAATAATAATAATAATAATAATAATAATAATAATAATAATAATAATAATAATAATAATAATAATAATAATAATAATAATAATAATAATAATAATAATAATAATATTAATAATAATAATAATAATAATAATAATAATAATTAGACTAATAATAATAATAATATAATAGTAATACTAATAAGGTTATTACTATAGGAACATTATTGTTTGTGTTTCTTGGTTTAGGACCATAAGGTGGTGGGTCCAGAAGGAGATATATGGTTCCTAGCTTTTGTCATTTTGTTTTTCATCGCATACAGCATGGGACCGGGGCCTATTGCTTATTTTATTTCAGGTACTTTTTAAATATTTTTAAAATCAAAATGTTTTCTAAAAAGTTTTTATGAGCATGGAGTTTAAATAAAAAAGTTTAAAAATCGAATGTGATTTTTTTTAAAGAATGTACTACAAACAAAAGGTTTAAATAGTAACATTGCTTACATATGTTTGGCCACTTACGCTAAACCTAACTGCCATCATTCTTCTTCGGTTTTTACCCACTTACGTTAAAATCTACTTACGCTAAATTAGCGGAATGTCATCAACCAAAATCTCTAAAAACGATGATCAAATTGCCTGACTGGAAGCGGAGAATGCGGCTCTGCTGCAGAAATTGGCAGATTTGGAGGAGAGGTTCGCCAGAATGGAGGAGGAACAGGCTTCCGGTGTCAATATGGAGACGGTAGCTGCTATAGACTAGTTCGGAATAAGGGTTTTTTAGTGTTAGGAAGAGGGTACATAACTACTAGCGCCAATCATATGTAGAGGGAAAATTGAGAAACAGCGAGCGACTAGTACATTTTACGGTTTAAAATATTTCAAATATTTATTGGTTTAAAATCTCGACCCCTTCTCTTCAAAATTTCTTAAATACTTTTTAAATATTGCAAAAGCAAAAGCAGTTTTTGGGGATTTTTAGTTTTTTGCCGCTTCGTAGGTACGGCGCTGCTGGCGCGCTTGTTTTCCAGTTTTTTAATGTTTCATTTACAAAAAATGCTTAATTTTAAAGTTTGGAATGGACTTTTTAAAATTAATTTATAAGTTTTGAATAGTTTTACAAGCAAAACATTAAAAAAACTGTGTAGGTTTAAAATTAGTTTAAAAGCACAAATTTCATCTTTATTTTTACTAATTTGAAATCACTGTTCAGGATAATACTATTTTAGTGGTGATTTTAAACTATTGTGACGTTTAATTAAAAAACAAAAATTTATTTAGCACAAACTGATATATTACAGCACTTCAACGTAGTAAAACATATCATTGTGTAGCAATTTTTATGAAGTATAGTTTTAAACTTAAGAAACTAAGAAAGCTAAGATTTTTTCAAATTTTATTTTTTTCTTTTTGTACCCTCTCTCGTACAGTAAAAGACGCTTATTCCGAACTAGTCTATTTGCGAGAGGGTTTTTGAGCGTCTGATTTCAATGATGGACAGTTATTTTAAGCACATGGAGGTGCGAAAAGAACATGAGACAATGCTTGTTGTATCTGACCTTCCAGAGAGTGATTCTTATGAAAGGGAAAGAGAAAATGGGTTATTAAAGACTCTGGATAGTGGCGATTTGGGCGAGGTCACTCAGCAGAAGCCAGTTGAGTTTTTTCGTATTGGAAAAGCTTTTGATCGGCTCAGGCTCCTGAAAATAAGAGTTATTAATAAGTACATCAGAAATAGAGCTGTACGTTCAGGGGGACGATTAAGGGGGGTCACTAAATTTGACAAAGTTTATGTAAGGCCGTCACTGAATGAGGAACAGCGAGTCTGTCAAAAGGAGTTACTTGGCAAACTTCGGAAGCTTAGAGAGCAGAACAAAAAAAGTTTCACTTTGGTATTCTGCTGATGGAGATCCCTTTTTGTTTGACATCACTCTCAAGGCTCCCCTAAAGGTTTCAAAATAGGATATTATGCAACCTGATCGCCATAAATTAAAATATATACCAAGTATAAATATTTTGTGTACGAATGCAATAAGCCTTGCTAACTCCTTAGATGAGCTTGATGTTCTAATTTCAGGAGATAGTCTTATTTATTGTGCTGTTGATATCTGCTTTATTTGTGAAACATAGCTCACTGAAACAAATTCTAACGCAATAATCATCAAAAATAGAGAATTGAATGTTTATCGAAAGGATAGACAGCAGCGGCGAGGCGGTGGAGCAGTTTTACTGATTAAAAACCTTTTTAGAGTATTTGAGATTGAAATTGAGAAAAACTATGACACAATAGAAATAGTTGCAGTAGACATAATCCTACAAAAGTCATTTAAACTGGGATTCATTGGTATTTATAGAGAACCTAAAGGTAAACCCAACGTGGGTGCAACAGTTGTTCGTTGGATTAAAAAATGCCCCCATTAAGTAACCATTCAAATCACGAGAATCTGACGTCACTTTATGAGCCAATTCAATTCGATTTAACACAGAGTATTTGTTTGATAAAGTGACGTCAGATTCTCGTGATTTGAGTGGTGACTTAATGGGGGCATTTTTTAATACAACAAACAACTGTTGCAGCCACGTTGGGTTTTTTCTATAGTACTAGCAAAAAGAAAGGCAACTTAAAATTTGAGCTAGTTAGGTATTTAACAGAAAACTTTACAGGATTCATTGTTTTAACTGGAGATTTCACTCTGCCAGGGGTAGATTGGTCTTCAGTTAAAATAATCTCAAACACGCAAATTAAAAATAATTGGTTTGAGTTTTTTATTGAGGTAGGTGTGTATCAGCTTGTTTTACAACCAACTCGTGAGAATAATTATCTTGATCTTTTGTTCAAAAACAATAGAGAAATTTTTAATTGTCACTGTTGCACACAGTTTTTCACAATCAGACCATGACACTATTTTTTATCTGAAATTAATTTCAAAATATTTGACACTCATAAGAATAAGATTCAAAACTACATACTTGATTTCTTAAAAACAGATTATAATATGCTAAGTTTGTATTTATCTACAAACAACTGGAAGATTTTATTTGAGGAATGTGGCACAGTAGAAAATACTTGGCAAAAATTTAAGGATGTTTTGTTGTTAGGAATTAGTAGATATGTCCATAGAAAAAAATTCTTTACAAATAAGAAAAAAATTATACAATATCCAATACATATAAAAAACTACAAAATCAAAAAAAAACTTTGGCATAAGCGTAGTATTGATGACAAATCAAGATCAGAGAAACAAAAGAATTTTCAAAGTATACAAAAATAAAGTTAGAGATTTTAACACAAATAAAGAGACAAAAATTCTAAATTCAGGGGGTTTAAACAATTTTTATAAATTTGTTAATAGTAAAATTAAAACAAAACAAACTATCCCACCAATTAAGAGGGAAGATGGGACTTTTGTAACGAAGAGTGTGAAAAAGTTAAACTGTTAGGAAATTACTTTGCTTCCGTTTTTACTGATGATGATGACACCTTACTAAATTTTAATCAACCGTATATAGGGAAATTGGACGACATGGTATTTACCACAAAAAAAGTATTTAAAGTTCTAAAAAAGCTCCCAAACAAATTGTCTCAAACGCCTGACTGTTTTCCAGCTTTCTTTTTAAAACGCTTGGCCAAAGTTATTGCTGAACTTTTGGCAATAAACTTTCAGATGTCTTTTGATTTTAAAGAATTTCCACTTGATTGGATAATTAGCTTTATTAAACTTACTGTTTAAAAAAGTACCAAAAGCTTAAAAGAAAATTATCGTCCAATTTCACTTACATTTTTTTCTTGTTAACTAATGGAGCAGCTTGTTAAAGAAGAATTTTTTTCATATTACTTATCAAGGTTTCAACATGGTTTTAGGGCAAAAAGTTTTACAATAACACAGCTGTTGGAAAGTTTTAATGAGCGGACGCAGGCACTAAAAGATAAACTTCTAATTAATGTCATATACTTGGATTTTGCCAAGGGTTTTGACACCCTGTCACATCAAAAATTGTTATATAAGCTAGAAAATATGGTGTTTCTGGTAAATTTTTAAAATGAAGAAGAATTTTTAGTTGGGCGGGATCTTAAAGTTGTAATTGATGACTCAGCATTCAAATAGTTTCCTGTAAAAAGTTCAGTTCCTCAGAGTTCCGTTTTGGGCCCATTTATATTATTAATATATATTAATGACATTGTTGATTGTGTTAAGTACTCACAAATTAAAATCTTTGCAGATGATATAAAATTGTTTGTAGAATTTTCATCTAAAGACTACCACGTTCAAACCTTAAGACTTCAAGAAGATTTAGATAGAATATACAGCTGGTCAAAAGACTGGCAATTGCAATTATCAGATCATAAATGTAAAGTTCTGCATATTCGAAATCATAGCAAAGAGTTCATTTGTAAATATAAGCTTGGTAATAATGTACTTGCAACTACAGAATTCGTGCGTGACCTTGGTGTTTATATATCTCATCATATGAAACTCTCCAAACACTGTGAAATCACAACAAAAAAGCAATGAGAGTGACATCACTAATTTTTAGATTATTCAACTCAAACTCTAGAAATAATCTTCTCAGAGCATATAAGTCCTATGTTTGATCGAATCTGGAGTACGCTAGTGCAGTTTGGAACCCTTATTTACAAAAGGATACAAACATTTTGGAAAAAGTGCAACAAAATTTTACTAGAAGGTTGTTTTATAAATGCAAGTTGTTACCTGTTGGTTATGAACAAGGTTAGATTACTTAGATTTAGAAAGATTAAAGGAGCGGAAGACAAAACTGATTTATATGAGTGCTTTAAAATTATACATAGCTTAAACAATTAGCAAACCAATGATTTTTTTAAGTTTAACCTGCAGCCCACCCGTGGTCATCCCTTCAAATTGGCTGTTGAAGAAAGTTGAATTGATGCAAGGAAATTTTCTTTTGCAAATAGGGTAGTTATAGGCACCTTGCACTGGAACTCGGTTTATACATGAAGTATGCAATATACATAAGCGTCACCATAATATCACCGGTAATTATCACCACCATGATAATTACCGTATCTCCTACTTATGTTTTGTAGTATGCAGATCAAACAATCGAAATTTCGCGCTTTTGATCCGTTGATCTTCATACTACAAAAGATAAGTAGGAGATACGGTAATTATCCATTATGGTGACGCTTATGTATATTGCATACTTCATGTATAAACGAGTTCCAGTGCAAGGTGCCTATACATTGGAACAATCTACTCCCGTCTCAAGTAATTGTCGATTCTTTGGAGCCATTTAAGAAAAGTTCTAAAACCGACTTAAATAAGTGCTCCTTTTGAGCCTTTAAAGTCATTTCAGATAGCTATTTTGCTATTTTGTTAGAATTATAGTTTATGTTGGTTGGCGGCGATTAAGTCGCAAATTTGATGATTTTGTTGATGATTTTGTTAAAAAAAAGAAAAGAAAATGAAATGATGATACAGCTGAATTAAACTAATATTAGTTCTGTTATCTGATCAGTAAGTTAAAGTTAAAATCCTCAGGCTGAAATTAATGGCGTAACCGCTCGCCGTCAGGAAGAAATAAAGAATAAGCGCGCGAGAATAAAATAATAAAACAAAGTTGTCAGAAATGATGTAACCAGTTATTATTAAGTTCCCATAAGTGTTTCTCTCCACGTGATATTTTTTCAAAGAACGAATTGTTACTTTACCACCTAGCTATTTTCACCCTGAAAGAATTCATCTTTAGTTTCATAGTGAACGAGCAAAATGAATTTATAAAACAAGCAAAGCAAAGTTTCAAGTTGAAGTAGGTACGGTAGCAATTATGCATCTTTTAATCACACGTACAGTATTACGTACCACCGAGGTATGACCTAGGTCATACGTCGAGTTAACCGCGATGACGTTTACATATCAAAATAGTCAGACAAAGATACCGCCACAAAGATTTAACTGTGGTGGTACGAAGGTTTCACCGTAGTAACCAGGGAAAATGCAATCACGAGAACGAGTTAAAAAATTACTAAACTGTACTAAGTATTTGCGCAGCAATGTAGTGACAGCCAGCGTGCACAAAATATTTTACCCTTGCATCTGGATTTATATTCCCAAAAATATTAAGATAGTCCATGTCTAGTCATGTCAATGTCGCAATGTTGCCACACCAAAGTGTTTTATGAAATGTGGCTCAATGAAGTTGCAATGCTATTGAACATAATATATTGCTAATAAATTGGTTCGTTAGTGATTTTTAGTGGATAATTTAACATCATTTTTCATTACCACATAAAATAAAGACAAACTTATTCAGGAAATTTTTTATGTTTTATTTTAAGGAGAATTGGCTCCTGCCGTTTTACGTGCTTCTTATTTGGCTGTTGGGATGATAACAAATTGGCTATCGAACTTGTGTCTTCTCATTTTGTTCTATCCAGCAAACAAATATTTTGGTAATATTTGCTATTTCTATATACTGATAAGGTTTTAAAGTAGTAATTTTGATTGTTTGTGGACCTGTGTATTGTTTAAGGATCAGGAGTATAAATTAATTTTAAGATTTGATAGACTCTCAGTTAATTTTAAAAAAAATTACATATATCCACATTTCAAAGTTAGATTACGTTTTATCTTGAATATAAAAAGCAAAACAGAGAATTAATTTTTGAACTGAGATCAATCAAATCCGGTTTTTTGCTAATATTTCAAAAATCAGACAAAAAAATCCGTTAAAATTTTTTTTATTTGTTCAAAATTCAAGGATTTGCTATAAAATATTGTAAAATACGGCAATTGATCTTTATTACCAAACTGTTTTTGTTTGAAGAAATTTATTGTTTGGCTGTTATTGTATTCAATATTGCAAATCATCGAGGTCAGCGAGGTGTAATTCGCTAAGAGTATAGTCAAAAACATGCATTATCAAAAAAAGGCAAGTTTTGTATTAAAAACAGTGCTGATCTATGCCGTTATCGTGGCTTTGAGAATCGCCCACTGAAATATTATTTTTTGAACGTGTTGGATGTGCGCCACCAAATCTGCCGCCAAACTGCCGCCAAATAGCCGCCAAACTCCGCCATTTAAAAACCAAGGTTTTAACTCAGTTATATGTAATTAAATAATGTTAATCTCATATTTACATCTTTAAACACTTTTTATAGTACAAAAAACTGTTAATCTTTTTTTTATTCCACAAAAAAATTGAAAACAAAACCGAGTTCTTTTCTTCAGAAAGATCTCCTTTTTAGAATGTAGCTGAGCAGCCAGTAGAAAGACTATAGCCTATTGCGCCGTGGGGCATTTTGCTCCAGTAGCATAGCTATCAATATAAAAACAATTATCAATTTTCAGCGCGCGCCGCGCCGCGCAAATTTTTAAGCGCGCAATATAGGCTTACTCTTTTTATTTTGATAGTTTATTGTAAAAATTACATAACAAGATTTTAAAACACAAATACATCCATGGCCTGCATTTCAATCCTATTTTTTAACAGAACCATCAGCAAACCTTAGGGTTTAATATAAAACCAAAAGAAATTTAACAATACGAAGTTGGGAGGGAGCCCAAACCCTTACAAAACTATCTTATTTTCTTAATTTATCACTTTTATCAAATTGTTTTCAACAAAAACCCAAATTTAATTATTTAAATAATCTTCCTGGATGCATAAAAATTTTATTACAATTACAAAGAAAAAATTGTTTTTTTTTGTATATTCTAATTTATGCGGAAAACTGCAATGAAAGCTGCAAACTCGGTTTTACTCGACTTTTTTTACTCGACTTTTTTTAAAGGTTAAGCCAATGCGTTCCTAAGCCTAAGCGAAACCTTAAAACAACCTAAATTTTAACAAATAGCTACGCGAAGAAAGTTTAGGTTGTTTTTCAGGCTTTGCTTAGGCTTAGTAACGCGTAAACTTAACCTAAAAAAGTCGAGTACAACCGAGTTTATATTTATAACACAATTTTGTAAAATTTTAAAGTTAGAAAAATAAACTATAAACTAGTTAAAATCGTCTTATTATAAAAATTTTTTACTTTAACGCCTTAATTCGTAAATGGCGGCAGTTTGGCGGCGGTTTGGCGGCAGTTTGGTGGCAGATTTGGCGGCGCACATCCAACCCGTATTTTTTATGACTTACATAATCTTCTTTTTTGTTTACGCTTTGATTTTTGTGGAGAATATTGTCATTATAGTGGCATAAGTTGTATTTAAAATTACGAAAATTATCTGATCCATTTCAATTACGCGAATGAATTAAAAATACCTAATTATAACGGCATGTAAATCAAACAAAACTGTACCATTCTAATAGACAATTTTAAAAGTATGTATTAAAATGGTAAAGATCGTTTTTATACGGAAGCTAAATATTTTTAGGAAATATAGTTGGTTCGTAGTTACTTATGAAAACGGTTTAAATATTAACTTCTAGGTGCTGACAGCTTTTTACTGTTTGTTATACCAACATTTTGTGTATCTTGCATCCTTTATAAATATCTTCCCGAGACCAAACCGGGAATGGAACCACTTCCCTACGCGGATTTACCTTTTGAAGTAAATTTAATTTGAACTTTTTGGTAGAAATAGTTATCTTTAAAAAAATAGTTAAATAAATAAAATAAATATTTAAATACTATTCATATAAATAGTGTTTTAAAATACTCTAAAAAAAGAATAAAAAAAGACTTTAGGGTCGATGGAACCGAGAAAAGGTAGAGCTGGGAAATTGAGCAAAAAAGTAAAAATTTTGGAGCCAAAAATAAAAAATCGCTAAAACCAAAGCCTAAAGGCTGGTTCATACTTATGTCAAAACGTCCTTTGGACAAAGTCCAAAAGACAAAAGTTTTTTGGACTTTGTTCAAAGGACAAACACAGCGTCAAAACGTCCTTTGGACTTTGTCCTTGGGATTTTGTCCAAAGGACAAATTTAGAGTAGGATTCATACTTCGTCCAAAGGAAAAAGTCCAAAGGAATTTTGGCTTTTATAAAGGACGTTTTGGCTTTTGTAAAATTGCCCTTTGGACTTTGTCCAAAAGACGTTTTGTCATAAATATGAACCAGCCTTAAGCGAAACCTAAATCTAAGCTCAAACGAATTTTTTTAAGGGCGCCAAGTTTCAATTGTTCGCGGCTCTTAGTTCCCAAAAATATCTGACGATTCTAATTTCGCCACTTATGGCTCTAAAAGCTCCATAGGGCTTCACAAGGGTCTAAAAGCTCGAAGGGCGTCACACTAGAAAAATGGCAAAGTCACCACGGATTATGTTTTACCAAAACAAATTTACACCAGACTAGGATTTATGTAAAATTGAAAAATTCATGGTCGCAGAAATCTTGGAAAATCGCAAAATAGCCTATTTTTTTCAGTAAATCAATATGGTGCATTTTTTAGATGTAATAAACAAAATATAAATACAACAAAGTGCCTATTCAGCGATTGATAGAGAATACTGTAGGCAAAACTGTTTTATTAGCATTTATCCAACGACTATGGTTGAATTATATCTGGCTGACTGCGAAAATCAGAATGCAGACATGAGTGGATCAATTAAAATTGTGCGGTTATGACGTGTTATTTTAAACGTTAAATTTTTTTAATTCCGCCTGTTTACAAAATATACAAAAATTAGCCAACTTTAGTCCTTAACGAATTTGCATTTGGTTAAGTAATTTGATAAATAATTATTAAAATATGGGTTTCGATCTTTATTATTAAACCGCTTTCGTTAAAAATTTTGAATGGTTTTATTGCTAAATAGTCGATTGAATACTGAAATTATCGCGGTCAGCTAGATTTTATTTGTTTATAGACTATGCGGCGGGGATTAAATTTTTCTATTTTCAGTTCTATTTGTAGAGAATAACTATTAGTGTACAATATTCTAACTAACTTTCTATACAAATTTCCTAAATCTCATATCATAATTTTAAATAGCAACTTATTTAAGGTAAATTTTGGCTCTTACGAAATCTTGTCGTCGGAAGAGGTAGAAACTTCCTTGACCCAATCCCAGATGTCGACACCCAGCGAATATTCCGACCTGCTCGGTCAACATCTACCACAATACGGATCCATTGTAGACCGAAGCGAACTGCGCAAAAACTTTTGAAATCCACACTTAATTGGATTGAATATTGGAAATACGATAAAAACACTCCGATGGCCTCTAAAATCATCTATTTTAACGTAGAAAACGATAATAACGCTTTTGAAAAAAACTGTTTTGCACCGTTTTAAAGGTGGGAATTAATTTAATGAGGAATCTTAGATGTCACCAAATTAAAATAGTCTCCTATCCAGTTTATTCCGTGAATTCAAGGAGGTTAAATTCGCATGACAGACTGTCGAATCATAAAATAAAGCGATTAGGAAAAATTATTCATTTTTTTAGCGCAGCGAAAAGTTAAACAAAGCAAAAATTGATTTTGCGGGATAAAATATATTGTTGGCAAAATGAGAAATAACTGTTAGAATATTTTGCTATTAGAAATTTGAGGTTTTCAGGTAAATTGAAATTTTTTGAAAATTTCATTTTTTAAACCGGTTATAAAGAAGTCCGATGATAGTGCATTATATTTTGTTTGTACGAGTTAAATGCATGTATAAAATTAAATACTTATTTAGTTTAGCAAATTATAAATAAAAAGATTAATATTTAATTTTTTCTGTATATAGCAACCGTATGCAGAGCATTACTTAAAACACAATTTAACCCTTTGGGATTTTTTCTTTCAAAAAGCGCTGCAAATCCGCAGAAGGTACACAATATTCCGCGCCCTGCCACCGACGGTCCCTGACGAGCGTGGAATTTAACACAGTGCAGCACTGACGCGGAATACCTTCTGCGGATTTGCAGCGAAATGAATCCCAAAGGGTTACCAGTGTAGTCTTATAATTAATAAACTTGTCATTTTAATGAATAAAGAAAAGACATTTGTTGTGCTATCACTATAAGTATCGTATTTTTCTGAGAAAATTTTGCAAACTGAATTTACTCTTTTGAAAAATAATTAATTTAAAATACACAATATTAAGAAATTTGTTTTTTAACTAATACTTAACAAAAAAGATCACAAAAAAATTTTAAAATTTCTGAAATTAGGGTCAGCTCACAAAAAGACGGATTTATACTGAAGTCTTATTATTGTGTGTGTTCAGAGCTTTACTTTGTTAAAAGTACCACAAATAGAATAAACAATCTTTTTTAACAATATTACATTCGAAATAATTTGAAAAATACTTTATTTGGGGTTAAAAAAAGCACGTGTAATGTTAAATTTCATACACGAAGCTGGTAAAATTCTGGAAGTGCATGTGGTAAGAATTTTATCAGTTTAAGTTTAAAAAAAATAAATAAAAAGTCATTTAAGTAATTTTTCAGAAATTTTGATTTCCGAGACCGGGACCGCTAACCCTAATTTTGTTAAGATAGGTAGGTTAATTGGGAATGCTATAAAAGACAATATTTACTTTTTTATAAGTGGCACGGGAGCGCAAAAAGGCGATGTAGCCTCGCAGTGTCTTGTTAACTATAATTAGAAAACATGATAAACTGTAATTCTTGTTCATTTCATGTTCTTCTTATTATAATTATTTCAATGCTTACATTTTTAAATCGATCCTTCTTTCTAAACTCACTTAAAGGTGCGGTGCGGAGTCAAACTTTTTGCTTTCGATTTTGATATTTTTTTTTTTTTAAAGAAGACCGCTGCCCCCAATAGCCCACAATAATTTTTTTCAACAAAATATTTCCAGTGGTTCAGGAGTTATGACCCACCGAAAATGGTGTTTTTCAACAATTCTGTACGTGAAAGATTGCTCAATGGGTATAACGAGTTACGTTACAAATTATGCACTCAAAAAAGCGGCTACGTTCTACTTTAATTTGATACCTTGATCGTTAAGATTGGTGCAATATTTGTCGAAATATTGCGTTTTCCGTACAACAAACACCCAATTTTTTCTTTAAAAATACCAAACGACGGCAGCGATTTTTTGAAGTTTGCCCAACCTTTCCTTCCTTCACTTCGTGTTTTTAGCGAAAAAAATCGCGGATTTTTTTTAACAAAAACCGCAATATCTCGACAAATAATGCACCAATATTAACGATCCAATTATCAAATTAAAGTAGATAGTAGCCGTTTTTTTTGAGTACATAATTTTTAACTTAAATCGTTATTGAGCAATTTTTCACGTACAGAATTGTCGAAAAACTCCATTTTCGGGGGATAACTTCTGAACCACTGGAGATATTTTTTTGAAAAAACTTTTGTGGGCTATTGGGGGTAAGTGTAAGGTTTTGACAAAAAATTATCAAAATCGAAGACAAAAAGTTTGACTCTGCACCGCACCTTTAATGGTTTCGAAATTAGCCTTTTACTTATTTTTTTCCAACTGGTGCACAAACAGGCCTCGGAACGTTTTAATTAAAAATCCTTAGAAGTGGTATTTAAATTCTTTTTACCATTACTGGTTTGGCATTTATTGACATCAAACGAGTTACTAAGGTTTAGGGTTTTACAAACAAGTTTCTAATTCAGTATAGTTCGCTTACGTCCACCTCGTATTTAGTATACATTTTTTCTGTCCACACATACGCCCGGGAGTTTTTGCTTGCTTTAAGTGCTCTCCAAATTCATAAAACATAAAAAAATTCTTTTATTCTTTAACATTTAATTTATTGATTAACCACCTTTCAGCTAAATTGAAATAGTAAAAATCCTAATAATCGAAAAATTGTAGAATTTTTTGTCATAATTGAAGTCTAATATATGAATAGTGAATAATAAAAATTGTCTTTTTAGTAATAGCTTTAGCACACACTTATCTGCACTAACTTTTAAAATTTTCCATTATACTAAAATATTAAAAGTATTAGCCGTTTGTATCTTATGTTTTTTTTTACAATATAATGCCAACTATTTGTTTTAAAAGGATTTTGGTTTAGGATCGTTGGAGCCGAAGAAACTTGGAATCGAAAGTAAAAATCGCTAAAACCTATACTTAAGCCTAAGTGAAGCATAAAAAATTTTTTTCAAAAATTTTTCAACGGCTCCAAGTTCCCTCCTTGTGGCTCTAAAGACCCCGTACCTTTTAATCAATCGGAGGCAGAATTTTGTAAGCCTTCTTTGAAAATTACATAAAATAAAAGAAAAAAAGGAGGTTTTTGATGGTACAGAGTGTTTAGATCCACAAGCAAGGAACTTGGAGCCGTCAAAAATTACTGGGAGCTTGGAGCCACGAACAGTGGGAACATTGAGACCTTAAGAAGAAATTGGTTTGAGCTTTAATTTAAGATTCACTTAGGCTAAGGTAAACGTTTTAGCGATTTTTACTTTCAGCTCTAAGTTTCCAAATTACGGCTCCAAGTTTTCCACATGCGGCTCCAAGTTTCAGCTTCAAGTTCGTCGGCTGCATCGACCCTAAATCGTTTTTGATTTTATTTATTTCTTTAATTTTATAAAACAACTATACGTTGTTTACATTATAACAAATTATCATTTTAAACTTTTTAGCTTTTAAAATCTCGTTTTTCAACCATATAAAAACTCAAATGGTTTTGGATAGATTTTTCTTAGTTAGTTTTTTAAATTCGCTCTTGCTCGATATATGGTAAAGACAAATTAGTTTTCTTATTTGGCGATCAAAGGTGTTTCTTATTCTTGATGTTATAGAACTGCGTTTACACCACTCACAAAAACTGGATTTCTTAATTTACCATATTTCTTAGTTCAATTATGGACTTAAATTACTTTGTCAGAAATCTGTATAAAAGAAACTAAAACTTTTCTTGTATAAAAATTTAGTTCAATTATACCATTATTTTGATTTTAATTATTTTGAAAGTATACTTGGAGAATTGTTATTGATAAACTGGCAACTCATATATAAATTGTAAAAAGACAGAGAAATTCAGAAGACAACACCATCAATTAATTTTTATTACGTTGAAAATTTTAAAAATTTAAAAGTGACGACTTAATTCTGATAATTATGAAAGGATAAAAAGGTGCTACCGAAAAATATTATTTATTGTGTTTTTCTGTTATAAATGTAAAAATTTCAATCTCGATGGCACTATTAATATGCAATAATTAAACAAATTGGAGATATGTTTGTTTACAAGGAAAGACTGAGCCTTCATAAAATGCCGGAAATACCAAACAAACTGATAAGAATAGCCGTAATGGTAACTGGATTTGCTGTTATTCCGGTTGGATATTATTTGATCATACTAAACAACACGGAAGTGATAATGAAGAAATTTCTCAACGACTCCTTTCAATTGCAATTCGGTTTCTCACTGGACGGAAAAACGATGGAAATCGTCTGGATTTTCACCATATTATGTTTCTTCGTCGGGGGATTTATCGGATCTTTCCTAGCGCTACCGCTCCAAGAGCGACTGGGACCTAGAAAAAGCATAGTTCTTTTCAGTCCGATCCTTTTGTTTTTGACCAGTATACTTTTTGCAGTTTCAAAGGTATGATTTTGTAATTAAATAAAGCAAAAAACAGATGCTCAAAACAATTTATATACTTTCCGAACAATATTGAATTGTATAAATATTATTTTGTTCATTTGAGTTTTCTTTGTTATGTTTTACGAACTGTATTGTCTATAAATATCTTTTATAATTTTTATTTTAGTTTACGAACACTTGGGAACTTCTGGTGATTGGTCGTTTGTTAACTGGTATTTATTCGGGATTGGTCATAGTGTTGCTGCCGTTGTTCATTGCGGAGAGCTCCCTGCCGCAAATGCGCGGCTCACTTTGCTGCATCATATACACCATGCTCACTATCGGTTTAGCTCTGAGCGCATTTCTGGGGATGGACGGGTGGTTGGGCACTGAGGATTTCTGGTCTATACTGTTTAGTGTACCGAGTATTTGCGGACTCGCACAAATCGTCGTCTGCTTTTGGCTGAAAGAAACACCGAAACGACTACATACTAAGGTGAGATTATAAATACCTGGTTATAAAACCGTAAGGAAACACGTCTCATCTCCGGATAGAGAACCACCAATTTAGGCATTGTTGATGCTTATCTTGGTTTATCAACATCTGGTACTGTCTTTGCAAGGCGAAAAGCGTACTAGACTGTCCAGACCCTGTTTGATCGAAAACCCGATTGGCTATGTACAAACTATGTACAACAAGCGCGTACGTAGTATTTCGTCGAGGGGGGGGGGCGGTCTGCCAATGTCTTGGCGGGAATTACGGGGCGAGCGGCGCAAAGCCGACGCGAAGAACGGCTGGGAGGGGGGGAGGGTTTGAAAGGTGTCCCCGCAGCCGCTGGAGGCGCAAATTTTTAAAATTTGTACTTAGAAACTGCCTAAAAATTGTCTCCAGCAATTCATATGGTCATAATCTTACTTTTGTTTTTATAACTTAATTCCTACGCAAAATGTTTGTTACTGGAATAGCAGCAGTAAGCCGACGTTCAGCGTCGACAGAAGGGTTTGAAGTGTGTCCTCCCAGCCGCCGGATGCGAAAATTTTTGGAAATATGCACTAAAAACTGCTTAAAAATTGCGTCCAGCGATTTATATGGTTACAGTTTTACATGAGTTTTGATAACCTGAAGTTTAATCAATTTGTTTGTTACTGTGGTATCAGCACCAAAGACGAAAATTTTTTTAAATATACATTTAAAAACTGCCTAAAAATTGTCTCCAGGAATTCATATGGGCATAGTTTTACTTTTGTTTTTATGACCTAATTCTTGTTTCATAATTCTATTAAGAAACAAAGATTTATATGTAAATAATTGGCTTTATTATTTAAAAGTATAACAATATTAACAAAGAATATTATCACAATGCAGTGTGTCTCAGCGGGGACTCAATCCAAGGACCTTCAGTATGCAAGACGTAAGATCTGCCACTGCGCCAGAGCCTCGACTACAAAAAAAGTAAAGGGGAGATTCTTACAAAAATGGCTGCCTTTGCCAGTCACACCCCAAAGTATGGAAACGGCCAAAAAAAGGTAGGCGGTCGCCCTCCCCCCGCCCCCCTATATACGCTACTGATGTACAACAACATACTCTTAGTTGGATTTTCAGAGATTCCTTCCTAATCACAAACTAAGCTTGCACACTGCGCATTGGTGAACTCAACTTCACACTTTGAATTACCAATTTTTAGAGATAACCTGGCCTATTCAGGTGTGACACATACGACTTGTGTGTCCCTCCCCTTCCGTGAAAACTCAAATTAAAGCGTTAATCAAAGGCGATTATTTGCCCCCTTTCGTTGTGTGGCCTATGGTGTAATGTATAGCACGTAGGTTAATGGTGCGGTGCGGAAAAAAAGCATTAAACTTTTATAGCTGTTACTATTTGGTGAATTATTGTACCTAACTTTATATTGATAATAAGTTTAATCTTTTTTAATTTTAGAGACTATTTTCATCCGCTGCGCTTGAGTCTGTTAACTTTTATTTTGGAAAAAAGGAGGATGCTTATGAAATACTTCAAGAATTCAGTGATGAGTATAGGGACATGAAGAATTTAAACTTTCCAGTGGTCTTAAGTGACATGGTTTACAGAAAAAACTTGTTGATGGGATGTTTGATTAATTTCATCCAGGTTTTCTGTGGAATTTTGGTAAGCAATGTCATAAATTTTGTTTCAATGGTATTGTAGATATCATTAAATTCAAATAATAGATTATCTTAAAATAAAAGACTTAAAATAATATCACTCATAAATCAGTTTTATAATACATCTTTAAGAATGCTAATTGCCTGGAATGCGAAGCACCATTAAAACTTTATATAAAGAGTGCAATGACTGTTTAAAAAAATTCATATTTTAAGATCACAAGATACAGAAAATAGTTCCTTGTGTATCATTCAAAAAGCCGTATAAACAATGAAGCAAAAATTTGTTTATATTTCTTTTACTATTTTTTTTTCAGATATGAATTTTTCATATTATAGGCAAATAAAATCTAGCTGTCCGCGATATTTGCAATATTGAATCGACTATTTAACCACAAAAAAAATTCAAATTTTGTCACTAAAGCAGATTCATAACAAAAATTAAAAACTGTATTTTAATAATTATTTATTAAAATATTTAATTTGGAACCTAAATGCAAATTTTTTAAGGGCTAAAGTTGTTTAATTTTGTATATTTTGTGAAATGATGGAATTTAAAAAAATTCTACGTTCTTATTTGTTTAAAAAAAACACGTCATTACCGCAAATTTTAATTGGTCCCCTCTCCTCATGTCTGCACTCTAGTTTTCAGCGTCAGCCAGATATAATTCAACCATAATTAGATAAAACAAGCTAAAGTTTTTGTTTATTATTTGTTTTCCGATCATCGACCCTTACATACACTAATTCAAATTATGATTTAAAACTACTTATAAGAATGATATAAGATTCATACTAACTAAGGGCACGCGTATTCAAGTGCTTTATAATGAGAATGCTTTTGTCCTGTTTGATGCAAATAAATTATTTATTTATTTGTTTTTATTTTATTTAAACGGCGTTGTTCAGTGTAATTGTTTTTCACAGAATTATAATGCTACAAAATTACTTTTAGCGAATCAACACTTGAGAAAAAATTGATCTCCAATAAATGTGAAAAGATCTCAAATTTTTAGTTCCGCCCATTTTTATTCCCACACCGCAAACACATAGCCGAAAATCCTGAATATTTCCCACCATTTAAAAATCGTTAAAATTCTAACGTGTAAAAATATGGACAAAATAAAAGGTTTAGACTAAAATAATTTTTATAGTTTGATCTTTAAGCCAATTTGACTTTAAATAAATTATTTACATTTGTATTCATATACATGTTTTATAAACTAAAAAAATATGAAATATATAGGCCTCAAATAAAAATTTCATATTATTACGCTTTCTAACGTGATTTGTTGTGCTTTTCCAAATGAAGCACGCCGTCCTTACAGAATAATAATTGTTTTTTTATTGGCAGGTTACAATAGAACTGCACAATAATTATACCAGATGATGCATAATCAAAAATGCAAAAGCAAATGCCTCCGCATTTTGGGTATGCAAATTATTTAATGGCAAATTACCTCGTACTATCAATTCTACTAAAACATATTTATCTGCAAGATGCGTTTTGTTATAGGCAGTGTTTTCTTACAGCGAATTAGTTGTGAGCGTTTTTGGATTCCCTTCTTACGTAACTCAGTACTTTTTGGTTCTAACCACATGGGTCGTTGTGTTTTTGTCGCTGCCACCGATTTATTTGGTGGAATATTTCGGACGCAGAAGTCTTCTGCTCAACAGTGTATTTTCCCTTTGCGTGATAACTTTGGCATTAGCAGTCGCTGGAACGCTAATGGTATGAGTTTTTGGTACGGGTCGATGGAATTAAAGGAACTACAGTAGGAACCAAACAAATTTAAGTCTATTAAATACGATTTGATAAAGAATGGTGTTAATTTTTTAATTTTCATTGACCATTCTCTATCTGCATTTTACTTAAAATCAAATGACTTCACATTTTATTTATCTACTAAAATGTAAAATTTATGATTTTTTATATTTTTTAGCGTGTATTTTGCCTGTGTTATTTATATTTGTTAGCTTGCATTAGCTTATAAATTTCAGTTTAAGGTTAGGATTTCAACAGAAATTTTAACTAGGGTTTGGAAATTAGCTTTAAAACTTCTAGAATTCAATTTTCTTTTATCCAAAATGTGCTTTTAAACCATGAGTGACTACATATTTACAAATTAAGCAAAAAAAAAACAAAACAATTAAGTGAAATGAAAAAGACAAATATTAATTAATTTGGAGATCAAACCACCAAATACTTGGGTTTCATGCTGTAGGAACAATTGATAGTTGCTGCTGTCGCGTTATATTTTTACAAGCTAATTATTAATGCGGGAGTACGATATAATATTTAGAATTACATATTTTTTATATTTTTAAAAATTTATAGTAAATAATCGTAGAATTCACCTGTGACGTTTCCCCAGCATATTCAGCGGCTTCTTAGCTAAAACTCATAGCTCTGTTGTGTACGTATTTGCAATATCACATAGTGTTTTTTTATAATCTGACCGAATTTACAAGCACGATTATGTGCGTTACAAATATTGCTTTGGATCTAATTGGATTTTCACAATTTTGCTTTTTAGGATAACAAAATTGGAGGTATGGAGATTGAGATTTGGTTCGCAGGTTTTATAATTATTTTTTTGGTCGCGTACAGTTTTGGACCTGGGACTCTTGCTTTTTTTATAACAGGTAATTAAAAAAATCTGGGGCCGGTCCACTGAACGCGTGCTGACTAGGTGCTAAGTTATCACGTTGTTTAAAAATCTTGATAATGTTTTAATTTTGGTGCTTTTTTTCAAGATATCTTATGGGACTCTTTTTTTTAATGGGATAATTTAATATTTACACAGTTTTATGCATATTTGCTTTAAATAAAAGCTAATAAAGCCTTAAGCCATAGTTATGAGTTTTTCTAACCCTTAACTAGGGGTTATTGTCTTATTAGCTTGTATTTATAATATATACACATAAAACTAATAAAATATAAATTTATGCCATGCAGACAAAGAGTTTAATAAGATTTTTCGAGAAAAAACCTAGAAATTAAAACATTACCAAGAGCTTTAAACAACGTGCTAACATAGCACCTAGTCAGCACGCGTTTAGTGGACCGGCCCCTGTTGGTTTATTTTTTAATCTGAATACTCATTTGGTAAAAATTCACGGAACATTAATTAACATTAGTTTTACACTATAATAAAAAAATTCAAGGAACATTAAGCTTGTTAAAAAAGGAATTTTGAACATCAACTTACTATATCGCCTGCAGCGAATAAATACTTTAATTGATGTGAAATGTTTTCATCATTTTGCCAAGAAGCTTAAATATCAAATTTACTGCAGATTGGTTTTTTACAGAATTATAATTATACTTTAACAGTTTTTTTTATTGTATAGGTTTTTGGAAGTTTTTGGGGGTAAAACATCTTTTCTCAGCTAGAATTTAAAAAAAGAGAATATAAAATACGCTTCAAAATTTAATTTTAGGAGAATTAGCACCCAGTGTATGCAGAGCACCGTATCTGGCAATAGGAAATGCAACCAATTGGTTTTCAAAATTTTTATTTATTCTTGTATTATACTCTGTGGATTCATATATTGGTATATTTTTACTTGATTAGAATTATTTAATTTAATACATAAATTTACGTATTAGAACTATAATTGAATAATTCTTCTTAATATTTTTCCTTTTGAAATAATGTGAACTAAAGGTTTTTAATTGTTTCCCTTAAATAAAATAAGCTGTGTGAGTTAAATTTCAGGACTCCAATTCATAAAGCGCGATAATTTTCAGATTAAAAAAAACACTTTAATTTCGAATGTAAGCAAGTGAGTATCTTGCTTAAAGTACCATAAAACTCTCTGCTAAAAGCAAAACTATTTGCTGCCACTGTTTAAACACTACCCTTACTGTCATGCATAAAAAAATGCCAGTATTGGAGTAAATTTTGTGTAAATGAGCAATGCCTAATGCGTAGCCGTATTTTTGATGCGGAGTCTTTGGGGCCGCAAGCCGGAAACTCGGAACCATCAAAAATTTTAGAGAAATTGGACTCACGAGCAATAAAAATTTGCAGCTTTTAACAAAAATTAGTTTGGGATTAGATTAGGCTTTACTTAGGCTTAGGTAAAAGTTTTAGTGATTGTTACTGTCGGCTCCAAGTCCCTATCTAACGACTACCAGTTCCCTACTTACGGCTTCAAGTCTCTTATTTTTGGCCCCAAGTTCCAGCTCCAGGTTCTATTGGCTTCATTGGATCTAAATCTTATTTTTGCTCATAATTTTGCATGCAACGCAAACGCATTGCGTTTTTTAATACACTGTCTTTTTAGTGTGGCATTTTCTGCCTAAAAATGCCCATATTTTTGTGCTCATAAACTGACACACACAAGGGAAACAAATCGCTTTATTTTCGGTGGTTCTGGTAAGGAGTTGCATATACTCAGTTCGGCCTGACAACACAAACATTCACCACCTCAAACATTTAGGCAACAAAGCACTACAATACCTCACACAACTCTACACTAACATTATAAACACAAACACAACACCACACAGTTGGAAACTTCAACTACATTCCAATTCCAAAACCAAACAAAAACATTAACAACAGCCAATCATTCAGGCCCATCTCAATTATATCCGCACTTGCAAAAACTTGCGAAAAAAATCATACTCTTATACATCACAAGCAACATACCAAACACATCATACCAACACGGCTTCAAAAAACAACACCTTACATACACAGCATTACAAACACTTTACACTCACATAGCAGCAGGTTTCAACAAACCAAAACCACCACACCGCACAGTCTTCGTAGCACTGGACATGTCGAAAGCATTCGACACTGTCAATCAATACACAAACTCGCACCAACACAAATACCAACAACAATCACAAAATTCATAAACAACTACATCAAAGGCCGCAAAGCATAAACCACATACAACAATCACAAATCAAAACAAAAACTCATAAAAACAGGAGTCCCACAAGGCTCCTGTCTATCACCCACACTGTTCAACATCTACACCGCAGACATTCCAGCACCACCACCAAACGTACACATCATAACATATGCAGACGACATCACAATATACGCATCACACCCAAATCACCACATAGCACAACAACAAATACAACAATACCTACACGCAATACAAACACGGACAGACAACAACCAACTTGCACTAAATTCAAGCAAAACAACATCCACACTATTCACACCTGACCCTGCAGAGTACAACACACAACTATCACTACAAAAAAACAGCACAACACTTATCACAACTAAAAACCCAAAAATCTTGGGGCTCACTTGTGACCCCAAGCTTACATTCAACATACACACATCGCAAATACACACAGCAAAGCACGCAAAACACTCAAAATCATTAATGTACTCACAGCAACATCGTGGGGTAAACCAAAATAGACACTCACTCACAAATACAAGGCAATCACTCGACCAATAATCGAGAATGCCAGCACAGTCTGGGGCCCCACAACATCAAACACACAAATTAACAAACTACAAACAATACAAAATACTGCTCTCAGGATTGCAACAGGGCTCACCACAGACACAAACACACACATCATACACACAGAGGCTAAAGTCCTCCCAATAGCACAACACATTCAACTTCACGCAAAACAAGCAAAATTTGCAGCCATGTACACAAACAATCCACTCAACCACTTAACACAACAAACTGCACCCAGTAGGCTCAAAAAGCAAACAATATTTCACAACAACAACTACACAACAAACATTCCAACAGACATACACAACAAAACTAACAAAGCACTAAAACAACAAATCCACACAAACACAGTCGAAAATCACATCAACAACACTCCAATAAACCCAATACTTCAAACAAAAGCACCAGCAATAAGCAACGAGGAAGAAAATCTACCTCGTGGGGTCAGGAGAACCCTTGCCCAACTCAGGGTGGGGAAATCTCCTTTCTTCTACTTTTATCTACACAAAATCAATCCCACACAATACACATCACAAAACCGCTCGCTATGCAAAACACAAATACATACAACACAGCATCTTTTCACAGGCACACACATTAACACCACCTTGGGACCAGAAGACCTTTGGGCAAATCCCGCAGCGGTTGCTGATCTCCTCCGGGAGTGGGAAAAAGGGGTGAGCAAGGCAAGGAGCGTGCCAGACGGAAGGAACCAGGGTTGAACGAAACCTTGGTTACTGGCAAAGGACAACAGGAGTTGCATATTTTACTTTAAAATAATATGCGTGTTGTTCTATATTTTATCATAGTTATTTATAGTTTTATAATATAATAAATGATTAATTTTAATGTATATTATGTATATATTTATATATTACTTTAGGTGCAATGAGTTTTTTCATATTTTTTGTGGCTACATTGATTTGTTCCATAATTCTTTATTATCATTTGCCTGAAACCAAACCACATTCTTCAAATAATGAGGTATTGTTCTAATGGTTTTATACTCGAACTTTTTTAGGGTCAAAACCAAAATTTTTCTTGATAATAATAAATGATTTTTTCCAAACTACTTTCAATTTAATAGTGAGCCAAGCGAGAAAAGTTGTATTTAAAAAATCAAAAAAAAAATTAAAAAAGAGGAGAGGGGAGGAAAAGTTATTAAACTGATACAAGTTAAGTTAAATCAAAACACTAAGGTGTATTCAGAGCCATAATTCGTCAATCTGATCATTGGAAAATGAGCAAATGGTTGCAAATTTATACGACTTAAAACCGCACAAATGGAAAATTTAAAACCCTCTGAGCTAATTGGCCTGGAATTAGTTTAAGGCTTAGGGCTACGGTTAGGTTATAACAATTTTAAATATGCAAGTTTTTATTTACTGTTAAAAGTTCACAACCCCGTTTAAAATACTGTTTAGAGTTCCTAACTCATAAAAACTTATAGCTAAGTGAAAAACTATCTAATACAGTTTACAAATTAAAAAAAGATTCGCTTTTTTCCAGTTTTCGTTGTCAGTGTACATATTGTTTGTTCAAACTTTAGAGTTAAAATCTCATGTTTTTTGTATGGGGTCTTTTGAGCCGGCAAAAAACTTGAAACAGTTGGAAAATTTGAAGCCAAGAAAATGGGAACTTAGAGTCGAAAGTAACGAATTGGTTTAAGGCTTTGGTTTAAGCTTAAAAAGGTCTTAGGAAGTTTAAATTTTCGATTATACCGTATTTTTAACGAAATTTCTGTAGTCCATTAATTAAAATAGATTAATATAACTTTATCTAAAATTTCTAAAATTCAGCACAAAATTCGTTCAAGCTATAAAACCATATGTTGTCCATTTTTCGTTGAAAGTAAACTTTCTAGACGGAACATAAAAAGCAGGCACTTAATTATATACTGTGCTTTGTCTTTTTATATCCACATTAGCAAGTTATTTGTATTCCACGATAAAGTAATCACCAGAACTGCCACATAAGCTTTATAAGGCGACTATAAAACGCGTTAAAACAGCTAATATGTACAGCCTGTGATATTAAGCTTAATTAGTTGAAGCTGAAAATAATAATATTATTACCTTATACATAACCGCTATCTCAATTTGTACAATCAATTGCGAACTCAATGCTTGCCAGTGCATTCAAAACTACACTTAAGCAAACAAAAAAGTCCACAGTGCTGCACAGTGGAACCCACTGAAAGTCAAGGATGAAATACGGATTAAAATAAATCAATGTAAAGCTCCTTGTCTCAGCAGTTTTCAATTGTCGTTTGGTGCATTAGTCTTAAACGCCCTTGGTGTTGCACTGGTCACAAAGACCACCAAGCCTAACAACACACACACACACGCACACACACACACAAACAAACACACACACACACACACACACACACACACACACACACACACACACACACACACACACACACACACACACACACACACACACACACACACACACACACACACACACACACACACACACACACACACACACACACACACACACACACACACACACACACACACACACACACACACACACACACACACACACACACACACACACACACACACACACACACACACACACACACACACACACACACACACACACACACACACACACACACACACACACACACACACACACACACACACACACACACACACACACACACACACACACACACACACACACACACACACACACACACACACACACACACACACACACACACACACACACACACACACACACACACACACACACACACACACACACACACACACACACACACACACACACACACACACACACACACACTGTAAATGCAAAAATACTACCAACTTAAGGCTGGTTCATACTTATGACAAAACGTCCTTTGGACAAAGTCCAAAAGATAATTTTGGAAAAGGCAAAACGTCCTTTGGGCAAGCCAAACGTCCTTTGGACTTTTTCCTTGGAACGAAGTATGAACGCTACTTAAAATTCGTCCTTTGGACAAAATCCAAAGGACAAAATATAATAGGAAAAGTCCAAAAGACAAAAAAGTATGAATACGTTGTCCTTTGGACTTTGTCTGTCTTTTGGACAAAGTCCAAATGGACAAAAGTACATAAGGACATAAGGACGTTTTTACATAAGTATGAAACAGCCTTTAAGCATCCTGGAATACTCCAGGGGCAGCTTATAGCTACGGTTATTAATTAATCTTTTTAAATTAACACAGTTTTTAACAAGGAAATTATACTAACACCAAACATCCTAAATAACTTTGTTATGTTGTATTATGCTGTATCGAAAAAAACTATATAAAAGCTGAATTATGTTGTATAAAAACTTATAGGTTAATTATGGTTCTTACAAAATATTGGATTATTCGGACGAAAGTGAAAGTTCATTTACAGAGTACTCAGAAAGCTTTGAAATCTTAAAAAAACCCGCTGGAGAACATCTTAATAAAAAAAAGAAAAGCTATGGAACTCTGAATTTGTTATGACTTATCTAAAAATTAAGTTAAAAATTGGTTTTTATCCTTTATATTTGCCACTGACAAGTGTTTGACTCACTTGGTTTATTTTTTCGGAATGGAATCAGGATTTAAGCATCTCAACAAGCTTTTATTCAGTGAGCAAAAAACACTGGGAACTCTGGACGGCTGTGACCAGAATTTAGCTTGTTTTCAATAATTTATGTTGTTTTACTGAGAGTTGATTATCGCATGATGTATTACAACATATCCTCGTTACTACGACACAAAGAGTCACAATTCCTATAAAATAAATGTAATTCTAACTCATCATGTTCATGATATATATGTATAAAAAGGTAAAAAGAGGCACAGTTGCGTTTATTTTACGCGGTATTTGACTTTTTGTGTCATAGTTACAACGATATGATTATCACATGACCATAAATATGATGTGGTCAGTGGTACTTTGCGATTTTGTAATATGAAAATGTAGATACAAAAATACAAATGGGTACTAAAATAAACAAACAAGGAGATTTTGCGTTGATAGGTGTTGCTTAAAGTTTATTGTTTATTTATATTTATTTTTGAATAAACTCATTTATTTTCATTAACTAAGACACCAAAACATAAAAACCAAAATAATATAATATTACTAATAAGGTCTAAGGTCCACAAAAAGTTGGCAAGAGTCAAAACTATTAAAGCAAACTGGAGTTTTTGCTCTATCAGTGCTTGTTCATTGTTTTTACCATGTAAAAACCAATGAAAAAAACAAGAAAACTAAGTATTGAAACAAATACAATAACAGTTAGTGATTGTAACAAAATACTAAATAGTCTTTTTTTCTGTAGAATGACCTTAAATATATCACGTGAAGCTAAAGATTTTATCTGCCTTGGGCTTGAAGGGCTTCGTAGGCAAGTTTAACGATTTCAGTTAAATCCACGTCCCTGCTGTTTCCGCCGACAATCCGAGCGTTGACTGTTTGCTCTTGAGAATTTTCACCTGCAAAAAATTTATTTTATTAACAATAACAGTTGCAACAATAATTTGTTATATTTCTTATAATAAATATTTATTATATCTCCAATCCACAATCCAGTCATTGATACTTTGTTTTTGTGATATTTCATCTGTGAAAATAAATATTAGTAGTGTCAAATCTTAACCGGTACTCTACATGCCCCTGTGCTATGCGTTCTAGAACTGTTCGGAACAGTTCTAGAACCTGTTCCGAACAGTTCTAGAACAGTTCTAGGACTGATTTGCAGTTCTCAAAATCAAAAAATAAATAAAACTCCGCAAATGATATTTAAACACATAAAACAACGGAAATACACAATAAAATCACGTGATAAGTGTTGGAAAATGTTTCGGTGACTTTTATAATGCACCAAAGTACAACTTCGGCATTTTCAAATGCCGAATTTCTCACAAATTTGGGCAAACTGGAAAGTACACCGACACCGTCCGAACAGTTCCGAACAGTTCCGAACTTAGAACTGTTCCGAACAGTTCTAAAACGAGTTAGAACTTCCGAGTTAGAACTTCTCCGAACAGTTCTAAAACTGTTCGGAACAGTTCTAGAACCTGTTCCGAACAGTTCTAGAACTGGACCGGTTGAGTACGGGTTAAAGTATATTATGATTGCTTCAGAATAATGCATTAAAAATAAAAAAATAATTAAATGTATACAAAATTAGGAAAAAATAATCTAAAAAAAGAAAAAATCTAATCTATAGATTTTCTTAATTTATGTAGTTTATGTTTAAACAGACATGAAAACATTCGATATGAATAATTTTAAAGAGAGAAACATATTTTTAGAGCAGAAGAAAAAAAATTGCTGACTATTCTAATTTCTTACTGTCATCTTCGGCACTTGTGATTTCTATGACGGTAATCTTGGGATTTTGAATTCGAGGAATTTCAGGGATTTCCGGCATTGGATCTGGGGGTGCCAGTTCCGGAACTGGTTCGGGGGGTGGAACTTCCGGGATGGGTTCTGGAGGTGGTGGCAAGGGGATATCCGGAACTTCCGGCGCGGGAACGGCTTGCTCGATTCCCAAAGTCTCTGCCGGCCCGGTCAAATGCTCTGTTGCTAAAAAAATCGTCGACTTAAAATGAAATACTACGATTGCCCAGTTTAAATAACTAAACATTAGCGTTAAAACTTGTAAAGTTTCAAAAATAAAACTGGGTAATGAGGTAATTTTAACGGTTGGCATTTGCTATTAAAACAATTCTACCGTTTTTACTGTTTGAGAATCGATTTGTTTTACGCATTTATTGCAAATAACGATTACAGTTTTTATGTTTTTAAAGAAAAAGAAGACAAGCAAATTATAACAATTAGCGTGAGTTTTTTTTCTATTTGCATAATGTAGTTTTATAAACCCATAGATTTTCAAACCTATAGATTCTAAACCTCGTACTATGAACTGCCGAACATGAACTTTGCATTTGTTTGCAACATTTTAAAGGTAGTATATACATCAAGAATCTAAAAATTCCCAAACAAATATTAAAAACATACCAAATGGTTGAGGAGGAATAGGCTGCGAAGGAACGGGCTGGGAAGGGAGGGGCTGTGGAGGAACTGGCGGTAGTGGAAAAGGCTCTGGAGGAAGTTCTACTGGAGGAGGCTGGGGAGCCACCCTCCCGATTTCCAAACTTTCTGCTGGTCCAGTTAGTCGCTCTTGACCTAAAATATTAAGTACAGTAGGTTAGCAAGCAAGCAAATTTTGTATTCTAAAAATCACTAAAACAACAAATCATTAATCACAGCTAAAAAATCATAGCAAAATGAAGTTTTGTCCAAATAAATGGACCAAATTGTTGGGCTTAGACTTATCGCTCATAAATGTAGTTTCTTTTTGATTTTGGTATATTTATAAAAAACACGAGACGGGGTGCTTGGAGCTATACGCAAGGAACTCGCAGCTGTCAGAAAATTTTAGGAACTGAATGGTGTGAAAATAGAAATTTGAAGCCGCTTGAAATATTAAGATTAGGCTTGCTTAGGTTAATGATGATAGATGTCAATGATAAAAATTTTTTATCTCCAAGTTCCTCATTTTCGGCTCTAAGTTCTTTTCGGCTTCAAGCTCCCTTAGTCTACAAAAAAACCCGAATCAGTAGTAATTTCTATTTAAAAAGTGAAAAACTCTTGTAACTAAATTAGCTTTAAAAGTTTCTTAATTTCATTAAAAATATTTTAAGATATTTTTTTATTTTAAACTAAAAGCGTATTCGCAAACAAACAAACAAAACAACAAATAAAAACAAACATTGCAATCAATAATTGCAAAACAAGAGAGAAAATCTTAGTTTGGAAGTACAAGTACAGTGATTCATTACTGACTTTGAATTTCTCTTATGAAGTTGTTTACTATAAATTAAATTTTAAGAAACAAATTACAAATAGACAACGAAAACCAGAAAACAAGAATCGCAGTTTGAAATGAATGGAATACATACATTTGTATTATCATTTATTTTTTTAGACAATATAAAAAATAAAGGGCGAAAAAAATGTATTGTTTTGTTTTATTCAGTATCTTAACAAATTAAAATATCAGTAACAATATATTTTTTCATTTAAAACTGTGGATCAGCACTCAATCATAACACAATATTCGGTTTTTAAAGAATAAATATGTCGGTAATAAAATAGTGATTTGGTTATTCAATATTTTATTTTAAAAACAAAACTAAAAGCAAACTAAAGGTGATTTATTTGTTCACAGAATAAAAATAGGTGCTACGGTGTGAACCAATCAAATCAAAGCAATTCAGCGTCACGCATAATAAAAAATCTTAATTCAACCTCTAACTTTCAATGATTTTGATGGTTGATATAAGTGATGATAAAAGGGTCTGATTTGACTTGTTACTACATGATCATAATTATATTGGAAATTAATTTAGGCTGAATTTAGACCGAAACTACATATTTAGCAAATATGATTTTTTATTATGACAAAAAAGCAAGGAACACTGATTATATTTATTGCTCTGATAAAAACTACAGGGTTTTTAGAAATTAAAGCTCATTTTACATAGATTATAACAAAGATTTATAAACTTTGTGGTAAATGTGTGATTGACAAAAATGTTTAAAAAAGACAAAGCCAAAAAAATAAGAAAAAACTTCTGAGTTATTCAAAGCCAGATTTTACAATTTGAAACTAAAAAAACGGTAAACTGTGATTAAATAACTCGGTTTCAAATTTTAACCCGTTCCCGTAATGGCCTTTTCCCCCAACCTTCGTCTCATAGTGGTGGTATTTCGTATGACAAATGTCGTACGTAAACCTCACTGCGTAAACTCTACGCATGACCTAGGTCGTACTTCGGTCATACATATTATTTTGTGCGCGAATAGTGCCTTGTGAGCGAGCAAATTGAAATGGTTAATGCTATACGGTAGCAATATGCAAATTTTTGCAATATGATATATCCGTGAGAAAAATTTTCATATTGCTACTGTACAGCTTTAACCATTTCAATTTGCTCGCTCACTGGGCATTTTTCGTGCAAAAAAATTATGTATGACGGAAGTACGACATAGGTCATACGAACGTTTCACGGTTGTAACCGAGGAAAAGGCAATCACGGGAACGGGTTAAATTACAGTATTAATCTAAACATTGGAAGATTTTAAAAACACGAATAAAACTAAAACCTAAAATATCAAGAAGCCGAAATTCACGCTGAAATTGTTTTCAGCTAAAGTTAAGAAAAATGAAACAAAGCAAATTACGAGATAAAATAAACAAAAACTAAGTCAATGCATTAATAAAAAACTATATTTAAAAAAATAGCTAAGATAATATTATTAAATATAGTTATAATAGAATTAACCTGCATTAAAATTTGAAGGTGAGCGATTGGGAGAGAACCCTGGTAAAGTTTGTTGCCAAATATCAGTTTCAAAACCTAAAGGTAATGTTTAATTTATATATTTAAATCATTGAGTTAAAATATGTTTATATATAAATTATTTAATGGATTATTAAGTTTAATTATTTTTAGATGCACTTGCAAATAATATAATAGTAAAATAACAAAAAACAAATAAAATAAACCAAAAATTTCTAGAACGATAAAAACAAAAGATTTTAAAAATATATTACCAAGCTCAAGCCCTTTTTTAACAAATAAACAATTGATTCAAAATTATTAACAAGATTTTAAAAATATATTACCAAGCCAAAGCCCTTTTTTAACAAATGAACAATTGATTCAAAATTATTAACAATCACTTAAACTTTATTTTGTGACCCGAAAAAGTAATTCTAAACTGTTTAATTTAGCAGACATCATAAAGTCATAACAATCCTAAATAAAATTAAAAAAAACAAAAAAAATAATCGAAAAAAAACACAAGAAAAATGGTTTCATCATGAATGGTGAAAAGTGGTTGAGAAAATTCAATACATATTTTGCGAAAACAAATTATATGCCTAGCTTAAAAACAGCAGAGCACATGAGAATTAATAAAAAAAAATAAAATTAAAAAAAAAACAACAAATACTGTTTTTTCCCAAATAAATTAAACAAAAAATCAAAAAAGTAAAACATGATTATAAAAAGTAAAAAAGAGATAAATGAATTGGTAAAACATAAAATAATAAAAGCCTGTACAAACAACCAAAAATCTCTACAAAGAATTTGTGCACTGGCAAGAAAATTAAGAAGCTATTTATATCGCAATAAAATGGTTGGTTTATAAAAAATAAAATATGTAATAAACTTTCGGGTAAACACAAGTGTAAACTTTCGGGTAAACACAGGGTTTATGTTTGGAAAATAAATTTGATGCACTAAATTTGAAAATATTATTTCTTAAAAATATTTCTAAAAATTGCAAACTTTAACAATTTTAAAATTGTTTTGGCGGTTAGTTTCCAAAAAATGCGAGTTCCAAGAATCCACAAGCATTGTGCTGCAATATGTGCTTGTGAAAAATTTTTATGCGTAGAATTTTGGAGTATTTAACGCTTCAACATATATGGTACCTCATAAAAAATTTAATTATTAACTAGGAAAACACACCAGATTAGAAACACATATAATAAATGCAAAAACAAATTTTGCTTATATGTCTGGGTCATACATTTAGGTTCTAAAAGCCGGTTCATAGTTCAAATAAATTATTATCCAAAAATACAAAAGTTAGATTTTTGATAATTTAATAGTGCTGTTTTAATTTTAGGAAGTTTTTATATTTAAATCACAAGTTAAAATTTTGTAAAATAAAAAAATTTTAAGTTCATCAAAGCTGTAGACAGTTTAGACTTTTAGATTGGATAAAGTAAAAACCAGCTTTACTGAACCAGCATATTTAAAGATCTTTTTTTGTTTAAAAAGTAATATATTATTTTTTTTTAAGAATTGTTTTTGAAACTGTATTGGCCGTGGTAATGACGTCCTAAAAACAGTATTTTTATAGTTTTTTATTTTATAGAATTTTCCATACTTAGCCAATAGTCGAAAGTGCGGCTTATACACTGATATAGATGTTTTATAAATGAACGTTATCGTTGCTTTTTCTAAATGCATGTTTATCTCGTTTTACAAACGAACGATATTGTTTTAAATGAAACTTTTATAAACAAACGTTTATATCGTTTTATAAAACGAACGGTACTTTGTAGCATAAAACTTAACGTAAAATACGTGTATTACGCAAATGGTGTTTCATGTTGTTACAGGAACGCCGTTTTTCATATGAAAGTTTTAATGGTGCAGTTGAAAGTCTGGGTTGAAATGTCATTAATTCCAAAAAAGTGTCCCGGGTTTGACTCCCATGCGACACCTATTTTATCTCGATGGTTTTGAATTGTCTGCGACATGAATAATAGGTCCAAGTTAAAAATAAAAAAACTTTTAAAAACTTGTTCGCGTTTTATACCTTCCCGTTTTTTTTATATACCCTACGGCCAACTGCAAAAACAGACGAGAGTTAATTTTTCTGTGACTTTTTAATCACGCTCAATTCAACTGCGCTAACAGGCTTTTAAAACTTTAGATTAAAACTTACCAGGTTGTACTTGATCCACAGCTGCAGCGTAAGTTCGGGGGGCAGGGGGTGGTGGTGGAGGTGGGGCCACTGGCGCAGGAGGAGGAGGTGGCGGAAGTTGAGACCCGTATGGTTTAGGTCCTAAAAAATTTTGACCCTGGAAATTCGATCCCAAGGCGTTAGGCCCCAAGGAATTTCGACCCCAGGAATTCGCTCCCAAAGCGTTAGGCTCCAAGGGGTTTTGGCCCCAGGAATTCGCTCCGAAAGCGTTTTCAGCTCCGTAATTCTGCGGTGGTGGCGGGAGCGGTTCCAAATGATCGTCGTGTGGACGCGATAATACTCGCTCGTTGTCGCACTAAAACGACAAAAAAATCATTAATATTGGTAAGAAAATCACACTTGCACACTTTTGAAAAAAGTGTTGGAAAGCAGAAAAAGTGAAAAAAGCAGAAAAAAATTAAACTATCAAAATTATTTTAAAACCTATATTTCTAAATCGTTTTTTAACAAAATTTACATAATACACCGCAGTATTTATTTACCAGATAAGTTTATTTTCTTTAAAAATTAATCTTTTTCAGTAATGTACTTTGTGATTAAAAAACTTTAGTTTTCTCAAATGCGTTAGCAATGAAACAGAATAAAACACTTTAAGAATATATCAGGAAGAGTGAAAAACACCCTTCAGGTTGGACGATTACCCGGAAAAAAGCAAAAGCTCTAGTTACAACTACTGACGCGTCACACGGTTTTATTACAGTTGTTACTTTTTTCATCGAGAAATAGCCACCGTTTACTCTAAATTAAGTAACCGTTTTACATAAGGTTTTGGGGTTATTAATATCCAACCATAAACGTAAAAACGCAGTGATTATACAACTGTCGAAATGGTTTAATATGTTTTTTTACCATAATTTCTATTTTTGCTTGTTTTGTGCGAATCTAAGTAAAATAGCTTTTGTTTATTATCTATTATTTCATATTATTTATAGCTTATAATTTTAATAAAAGTTAGTTATTAATTAACTGTTCCTGTTCAAAAGCATAGTTCAACAAAAAGGAAAATATTTGTAAGTGCTGGTGTTTCTCAAGCACAAATTATATGGCATATCTAAAACTTAATTCGTAATACTAGCCTTGAAAAATAGGGAGGGGGAAAGGGGGGGTTTTTGGTGTTGTTGCGAAAAGATGTGGACTAGTTTGAGATGGACATTATGTAGACAATAAAAATTTTGCATTTTGTTTGGGCAGCTGCTCACTGAATAAAAATTTTTACTTTATGATAATGATTTGTTTATACATTGATCTAATCTCACACAGCACTGTTGCATTTTTTGGTTTAATGAAATGTCAATTGAAAAAATCATACTCACAGCAATCTTTGACAAGCGCGAAATTGCATTTTTTTCAATTAGAAGGTTATGTTTGTATGTGTAAAAAACAACTATAAATTTGAAAAAGTGGCGATTTCGTGCTTGTCAAAGATTAATGTGAGCATAATTTTTCAATGGTTCCATCCTCGCCTTTCTCACCCCCTCTTCCCACTCTCGGAGGAGATCAGCAACCGCTGCGGGGTTCTCCCAAAGGTCCTCTGGTCCCAAGTTCGTGTTAATGTGTGTGCATGTAAAAAGATGTTGTGTTGTGTGCATTTGTGTTTTGCATAGCGGGCAGTTTGGTGATGTGTATTGTGTGGAATTTGATTTTGTGTAGGTAAGAGTAGAAGAAAAGAGATTTCCCCGCCCTGAGTTGGGCGAGGATTCTCGTGACCCAGCGAGGAAGATTTTCTTGCTTGTTTCTTATTCTGGTGCTTTTGTTTGAAGTATTGGGTTTATTGGAGTGTTGTTAATGTGGTTTGTGACTGTGTTTGTGTGGATTTGTTGCTTTAGTGCTTTGTAAATTTTGTTGTGTATGTCTGTTGGAACGTTTGTTGTGTAGTTGTTGTTGTTGTGAAATATTGTTTGCTTTTTTAGCCTGCTGGGTGCAGGTTGTTGTGTCAAGTAGTTGAGTGGATTGTTTGTGTGCATGGCTGCCAATTTCGCTCGTTTTGCGTGGAGTTGAATGTGTGTTGCTATTCGGAGGACTTTAGCTTCTGTGTGTATGATGTGTGAGTGTTTGTCTCTGTGGTGTGCCCTGTTGCGATCCTGAGAGCAATGTTTTGTATTGTTTGTAGTTTGCTGATTTGTGTGTGTGATGTAGTGGGGCCCCAGACTGTGCTGGCATTCTCGATTATTGGTCGAGTGATTGCCTTGTATTTGTGAGTGAGTGTCTCTTTTGGTTTACCCCACGATGTTGCTGTTAGTGCATTGATGATTTTGAGTGTTTTTCGTGCTTTGCTGTGTGTATTTGCGTTGTGTGTGTTGAATGTAAGCTTTTGGGTCAAAAGTGAGCACCAAGATTTTTGGGTTTTTAGTTGTGATAAGTGTTGTGTTGTTTATTTGTAGTGATAGTTGTGTGTTGTACTCTGGAGGGTCTGGTGTAAATAGTGTGCATGTTGTTTTGCTTGTATTTAGTGTGAGTTGGTTGTTGTCTGTCCATGTTTGTATTGCGTGCAAGCATGGTTGTATTTGTTGTTGTGCTATGTGGTGGTTTGGGTGTGATGCATATATTGTGATGTCGTCTGCATATGTTATGATGTGTACGTTTGCTGGTGGTGCTGGAATGTCTGCGGTGTAAATGTTGAATAGTGTAGGTGATAGGCAGGAGCCTTGTGGGATTCCTGTTTTTATGAGTTTTTGTTTTGATTTGTGTATGTGGTGTATGCTTTTCGGCCTTTGATGTAATTGTTTATGAATTTTGTGATTGTTGTTGGTACTTGTGTTTGTGCGAGTTTGTGTATGAGTGTGTGATGATTGACAGTGTCGAGAAGCTTTGGACATGTCCAGTGCTACGACAACTGTGCGGTGTGGTGGTTTTGGTTTGTTGAAACCTGCTGCTACATATGTGAGTGTAAAGTGTTTGTAATGCTGTGTATGTGGAGTGTTGTTTTTCGAAAGCGTCTTGGTATGTTGTGTTTGGTATGTTGCTTGTGATGTATGGGATTATGATTTTTTTCGCATGTTTTTGCGAGTGCGGATATGAGTGAGATGGGCCTGCGGATTTTTTTTGTGCGTAATTCTTTCTTTTTTCCAATGAACCCATGTTTATTTTTGATAAATCAGTAACGAATGAGGAATATCGCTTTTAAGAATTGAGCGTTGGAATAATAATAAGGAAAAGAAGAAGGTTCTGAATTTCAAAATTTACCCACGTTCTCTAATAATGGTTGGCGCAGCGCCGCGGGGCTAAAACGCCCCGTGGCGCTCCCGCGCCACCCATGACATTGATAACGACTACTGGATAAATCTAATTTTGAATACACTCACGCACGCACGCACGCACGTAAACCTTTGATATATAAACACTACTAGAACACACAAAACATACACACGTATCAAAATATGTTATAAACAAATTTCTTATTAAACAAAATTAAACTTACCACACCAAGTAATCGTCGAAGCGCCCCACATCTAGTGTTAAGGCCTTCACGATTTTGGAGCTAAAAAATATAAATAAAAATTACCTAAACATTAAATACACAAATATAAATTTATCAAGTTAAATGAAGTTGGACTTAAAGTGAAAAAATCGCTCAATAAATAGTAGACAAACTAATCTGTGTTACAAAATTGTAAAACGTGCATTTCCTGAAGCTGACTACCGTACATACTTCATTTTATTTTATCATGGTGGGGGTAAAACACTTCGATTAATAAATTTCGATTGTTATTAAAACTTTACCCTATCTCTAAAGCGCCACCGTCTTTGTCTAAGAATAGGTTCTCTTTGCCCGTACTGTTGACTCACGGATTGTTGACTGTTGATCGGCAATAACCCGTTATCTTCGACAACAATCAATTCCACTTGTCCGGGATATCCAAATGGTGCCCCATCCACAAATCGCTGAGCTGATACAGCGTAGGGAATAATGGCCAAAAAAGCTAAAACCGCCTTCATTGCTTTTCGGTTACCGCACTAAATTTATTTAAAAAAACTTTTGTAATCCACAGAAGATTCGGGTACGGAGTGAGAGTATTTTATTACGCAAATGTAGGTCGATGGGGCCGAGGGAACTTGGAGCCGTAAGTTGGGAGCTTGGAACCGAAAGTAAAAATCGCTAAAACATTGACCTCAGCCTAAACAAAGCCTAAATATAAGGCCTAACTTTTTTTGCCAAAGGCTCCATTTTCGCTTTGTTCGTAGCCCGAGTTTCCGAAAATTTCCGATGGCTCCAAGTTCCCTGCTGTGCCCCCCTAAAAACCCTGTATCTGTCGTTCATGCAACGGTTTTATTGTTCAATAATTACAATTATCATCATATAAGATTCTGCTGAACTTCATAGAAACAAAAAACAAAAAACGAAAATTAAACGCGTACGTTCATTTCATACAGAAAATTGTATAATAGAATTTCTAGTAAATTTTTAAAAGCAATATGTTTTGGCCTATTGAAATTCAATTTTTAGTATTACCAAATCTTGGAGCTGAAGATAATATCTAACTATGTGGTTAAATTATATTCAATTGACCTCGTGAAAATGAAAGTATGGGGGACATAAGTTAACCAATTAAAATCGTACGGTTATAAAGCTGTTTAAAAAACTAATTAACACGTAAATTTTTTTATTCCGCTTTTTTAGAAAAATAAAACAAAAATATTAAACTTTATGCAATAAAAATTGGCATTTCTGTTTTTAATTGAGTAATTTGCCAAATAATTGTTAAAATATGATATTTGCGTTACGATTAAACTGTTTTTGCTCAAAATTTTATATTTTTTTGCTGTTTAATTATTAACCTAATACTGCAATTCATCAAATGCAGTGTGAGAACCCAAAATAAAAGCGAAAATAACTAGACGCTAAAAATTTAAACAGCCAAATTTATTGAAAAATTTAGCCAATACAGGATAGAACCCGTAACATTAGTGGACTCTGGCGTGCTATCCATTACACCATAGGCCGGACAATGAAAAAGGAAAAATAATCGCCTTTTACTAACGCTTGTACTTTGAGTTTTCACGAAAGGGACACAATGTGTCACTCTACTATAATCTGTACCACCCGGATGCACAAAACTTTAATATCTGGAGTCTTCATGTCCACTGGTAAAAAACATGAGCTACACATAATTTATTACGAAAGCCAAAATTTATGATAAAAAATATCAACATGAACCAGAGATTTTAGCTTGATACTGAAACAAATTTAGTTTTTTTATTGGTGCAATATAATCATAAAATGGTGCAATTTATTAATTTTTTTGCCAAAGCATATGATTTTTAGATAAAAGTACCGTTTTTCCTGACTTTGACAAAAAAAAATTGTAATCAAAAAAAATGGAGGCTTAAAATTTTTTTAATATTCTAATTAAATATATTAAAAACAGTTTTAAAGCAGTTGGGTTCCAAAATTTATAGCTATTGCATATAAAATTATTAAAACAAGGGATTTATTAAAAAATCATTAAAACATAAAACGACACATTAACCCATTCTCGTGATAGCCTTTTTCCGGTTTGAAACGTTTGTACTACCGCAATGAAACCTTTGTTTCTTGGTGGTATTTTCGTCAATCATTGCGGTGCGTAAACTTCACCGCAATCAACTCCTAGTATTACCTAGGTCGTACCTAGTAACTGCAGAAAAGGGAATCATGAGAACGGGTTAACGTGGAAATAAATCAGAAGAAAAAAACTGCAACTATTTTAGCGTTGAAATACAAAAGTGATTTCTTAAACACTTCTGGCTTATTTTCGAAGAAAACGGATAATTAAAACAAGGAAGAGTGAAAGATAAAATTTCGCCTTGCGTAAGTATCCCTGTGGGTTTTTAAATGCGTTCAAACGTTCTCTTAAATTCACACAAAAGAATGTTTTATAATCTGCAAATCAACCGGTTTTTAATAGTGGGTTTGAAACTATAAGAATTCTTTCATACGACGCTTGTCAAAAATAAAGTCAAAACCGGCACAAGTTTTGTTGTTTTCAAAAATTTAATAAATTAAAAAAAACAAAAAAAATTTGCAGAAGCTGCATTGTTATACCTGGAAGCAACGAGCTAATAATCTTGATTTAATACACGTGAACAAGGAATATGAATAAACTTTATTTATGTTTTAATATATCTTTTTTTTCAAATTATTTTAACAATATCTTAGGTGATAATATTCTATCGGGTTATAAAGCTAAATCCTTCGTTACCAAGTCAACTCAATAAAAAAGCAATATCATAGATTACATACTTTAATTCTCGAGCCAAAAATTTTTTTTCGTTTCGCCAAAAAACAGAATTTGAGCCAATTTGTTTATAGCTGCGTTTCTGTATAAGTTTCAGAAAAACACATACATCTGTTTCACGCAAATATAATACATTTTTGAATGGTGTTTTAATTAATAGATTTTAATATAAGAAACCTTGAAATAAAGTATAATTTTAGTGATAAAAGTACCAAAAATACGCCAGATTTTGTTACGTTCGCTGAGAGTCCTTACTTGAAAAGTAACTATAGGATGTATACTTTTTTAAAAGCAGTTAGAATGCAGTTAGCCGCAATATCTAAAAAGCATGTCTGTTAAAAAATTATCAGGAGGCAGCAGTATAGACTAAAGATAAATTCTATCAGGGTGAAAATAGATGAATGGTAAAGCAACCACTCGTTTTCTGAGAAAATATCACGTGCAGAGAAACACATGACGCAACTAAATAATAATTGGTTACATAACCGCTGAAATTTTTTTTAATTTTTCTCACTCGCGGGTTTATTGTTTATTTCTTCCTGGTGGAGAGCGATTATGCCCTTAATTTCAACCTGGAAGACTACACATCGTCAGTAAACCGCTCATCTTTTCATATAACATGTAAGTATAGCCGGAATCCAGCTCGGTAATTATGTATTAAAAAACCGTACATCACCGTTTGATTACAGTAAATATCGTGATGGGTGCTGGATATACTTACATAATGAGCGATTTAACTACGACGCGTCAATAACTGACACTTATTTTGATAATTAGATAACAATATAAATTTGCTTGAAAGTGTATTGGTTTTTACTTTATCTGCTTCATACTTTGTCCAAAATGTTCAAAAAAAAAACAGAAAAAATTTCGATAATGGGTGATTCAAAAGCGTTTTTTGGATTTTTTTCTAAATTTTTTGCCATTTCGAATTAAAGAAAAAAATACAAAAGATTTAAAAATTTTAAAAACCTTTTAACAGTGCTTAATATTAAATTTTTGGTTTCTGTCCTATGGCCACTTTGAACAAGTATGTTTCGGGCTTAAATGTCATAATAAGAACAAAGTCTTTTAAAGAATTTGTATAGGGTAACTGACTTAATTTCGGAAACGCCTTAATTTCGGCCACCAATTAGGGTGTTAGAAAATTGGCTTATTTTTAAAACACAAAAGAACCAGCACAAAAGTAACTGGATTAATGTTGAATAAAGTGTTTTTGCAGTAGTTTTTTAGTTTTATTATTCTACATTATCAACATTTTCATACAAAAGTGAATTTTTTGTGATTTTCCTAATTTTTGCTTTGTGTTTTAACTGTATCAAATTTAGAACGAAGTAATATATAACTTTAAAATATCTTCTATTTAAGGCTCAAAGTTGTAAATTTTCATGTTTTGATATTTTCTTCAAAATTATTTTGCAATGCTTTTAACTAACTGCCTATTTTAGGATTCCGTTAATTTCGGCCCCCTAAAAGTTTAGGTGAAAGAACCTGCCGTTTTTTGCTGTTTTTAAATATCATTGTACTACCGTATTTATAAAGAATTTTTGTTGCTCGTTTGACTTTGTTTTGACGTTTTTTAAGCCAAAAATAAAAATTGAACAAAAAATACAAATTATTAAAACTTGTTTTTTTAAGGTGTTGACATAATTATTTAAAGTCTTGCTAATAACTATTAAAGTTCGCAAACGGGAAAAATTAAGTTATATGTACCAAGAACAATACCTAAGGGTAAATTTGCATCCTTTAGAAATTTTTATTGTTCGTTTAAGCAATAGTTATGACCAGTTTTTTCTAGGTGGCCGAAATAAATGGCACGCGCCTTAACTTCGGCCACTTAAAAAAAAAGTTTAAACCTTCACTGATTTTTAAGTGTAACAGAAATATTCAAATTTTGCACTGGAATAACAAATATAGCTATTGTTTGATATTTAGGCCAAATTTTGGCTTGATTGAAAAAGCCAGAAAAAACTTATTCAAAAAAATAAAAAAAGGTGGCCGAAATTAACTCAGTTACCCTAAATGTCAAAATCTATTTTTGTCAAGAAGCTTTTCTGTGACTGGTGGTTAGCAAACTAAACTTTGTTACCAATCGTTTACGAATACGTGACTTTATTGCTATCTAGAACTACAGGTAATGACTATTACACAAACAAAATCTTTACTGATTTAAAAAATCCTGAGATTTGTAGTATCGGAACTGAGATTTTTCAGCTATTTTTATTTCTACGTACTTGTCGATGTCGATATTTAAGGCTCATGTACAAAATAATGTGATATAAGGTTAAAATTAGGAATCAAACAGATATCAAGTTTTTTAACTAATTTATTTAGAAAAAAAAACTTGGAGGATTTTCGTAGTATAATACTTTGAAATAGTTTATATACTATTTATAGTTGCGGCGTTTGCCAGTCCCAATTTTTTCGCATCAAATAATCATATGAATGCCTACATATGCCTTAACTAAGTGGCTCTCAATTTTTTGGGATCGCAATAATTTTCTGTTACGTGAAAAGTTGGCCGATAAAACAATACAGACTACTCACTGTGTAAAACCAAATTTTTGCCGCCTAACGTCTCAAGTAAAAAAACTCAATCTTCTGAAAAAGATTTTGGAACCAAAAAGATTTTTTTGATTTTCCAGAATAATTTTGACAATTGTGGCTCACATGATTTTACATATTTGAGTGTATTCCAAATGGAATCATTTGACTTGGCAGACCGCGAGCACCGTCGAATTGCGGAAATATCGATAAGTATAGTTTTCAGAGTCCAGAAAAAGCATATATTTTGAATGACGACATTAGGAACGAACGATATTTTGACTTCCTGATTTTCTTAGATTCATTGTTAAAATTGGTATTCTTTGTTACACAATCTACAGGAGGGTGTTTAACTACATAAATTTTAAACAGGTTTTTTTATTTTAATACTAATGAGATAAAGATAAAAAATCCATTGCGCTGTTGCAAGTTAAATTAATTAAATTTATTAAAAATGGTCTAACATAAATATAAATTCACCGTGATATTCACCGATGACAATTTTTTTAAATGCCGCACCTTTTAAAAACTTTTAGAAAAGATTACTGATAAACATCTGCTGAAGAAATTGACGAATTACTCCGATTTTTTTAATACCAACTCTTAAACTGGTTTCATTTTAGTCGCACAGGTGAATTGGTGGCAACTTTGTTGAAATGTCTTTATTATTGTTTGGAATTGATTACACCAAATGAGTGCTTAAGGTCATTCTACACAAGTTATTTCAAATGTTAGAAATAAAATTTTTAATGTCGATTTATCACGTAGCATATGAAAGACGCTATATTTTTTACAATAATTGCAGTATGTTAAAAAAATAATCAGGGATAGTTTTTTTTACATGACCGATTTTATTTATCGGAAATTTATTATTTAATTTATCGGAAAGACAGCACAATACAATCCATCATATTTTTTCGTATATTTTTAATAAATACGCGTTAAGTCATTTTATAGTAAATGAAGGACTTAGCTATACCTTGTATAATTTTTTACATCATTGGCAGTACAATAGAATCAATCAAATTTGTTTAGTATTAATTTTTTTTTTCATTTCTCAAAAAATCGAATTATTAAAATTAAAAACTTAAAAATTATAGTTTTTTTTAAAAATATTGTGTTACTCTAAATAAATCCAAAACAATAAAATTCGAAATGTGTTTGCTGGCTAAAGCCATTATTTAAAATTTTAGTTTTAAGATTTTTAAAAGTTTAGCTGAAAAAAAATTATGCTAAATTTATCTTTATTTTGGTTAGCAATTAAGAACTATAAATTAATTTTGATCAAAAGACGACAATTTCAATTCATATTAAATGTAATTTAATTAGTTTTCGGCCTCAATATTTTATAACTATAACTACATGAATTGAGAGGACACTTTTCAATATAAGTCTTCAAATGGTGTTTCATCTTTCCAAAAAAACTTTGGTCTTGTTTTATCTGCTTTCATTTATTAAACCTGTTCGTTCCTATTTGTCTCTCACTTGTTTGAGACACTCAACTAAACAACTGCCTATTTCTTGCTCTTACGGTATAGTGTTCCCTCTGAACCCTATGTTATTCATTTTTCTCGCTGTATACTTTTGCTCAAAATTGTATTATTAACTTTTTATAGTTTTTTTTAAAAATTTATTTTCAAATTTGAACCCGTTTCTGAAGTACAATTTACTACCTACTACTCTTTTAACATGTCTCTAGAAAACCACGTTTGTGAAGCCGTTTCAGCACTTATTTACAGAGCACCCCAGCGTGCTCAAGTGAAAACTTCAAAGAAAACATGAATGACGTTAAAATGTAAAACACCGTAAGGTGTATAACGCAAATATGTCTTGAATGTTTTTGTTTTCAATCAAAGACACGCCCACTAACAACTCCCCAGTTTCTAACTCTATTGTTACGCATACTTAAATAGTGGTCATTAATTTCACAACTTATTTGTGAACGTGCGCTTTGGTGTCACTTTTATTTCATAAATTTTACAATAAAAAAACTGGTTTAAGACGTATGTAGTAGTAAAGCAACTCGTAATTTGTGTAACATATAAAGCTGAAATTTTACCAATGGATATATTAAAAACCAGAAAGCGAAATATTGTTCGTTTAAAGTTGAATGTAAAATCTTAAATCAAGCTTTTGGTAATTGAAAACACGGGACATAACCCCTTCCAGTCCAAGTTTTGTTGCCAGTTAGCGAAATTTTTGTACAGACCAAGGTTTAACAAATCATTTTACATTCATTTACTCTACATCTAGATTAAAATATTTCTTTACTATGATTAAGTTACAGAGTTCAAGTCAAGTTTTAGCTGCATATTTTCAACGCACCTAATTTTAACAATGTCGACGTTTTGCCTATGGTTTGGCTAGCGTTACAAACTATATATTTGTGTAAATAATTTCATTACAACAGTTAATGAATTATTAATGGTACCTTGCGTAAAAAATGTGAGACAGTTGTCCTACTATGAAATAAAAAGTACCTACATTACATTATAATTATAATTATAGATTCTTTTTTTAATGCTATGTTCAACTTAGGTCTTTATATATTTAACTGTATTTGTTATTGTTGTCTATATTCACCTTCATAGTAGCTCATGAACAGACTACTATAATTGTAATTAAAATATTTTATTTACGTGTGCTTTATATTTTATGCTTTTAGTTCTACAGCTAGGTAGTTTGGTACTTATCCTAATATTCTACTGTTAAGCGCATGTCAAGAGGCGTCTGGAATTCTAGCGCGGCACGCCAAGGGTTTTCTGGTTGGATGGATCAAAGAATTAAATTTCAGTTCTATTTGTCTATCTTATTTTTACAGTATCCTTCCTTTTGGAAAGTACCATTATGAAAAAAACTCGATACCACGCTTTGTACATATGTTTTTGCAATAAGTTTCTGCTAGTATGCTTGCTTATAGACCTTGCTAGTTAAGACAGCTAGGTCTGAAGAAAGCGGCATTTATGTTAGCAAGCGGCATTAGCGAGCTCAAATTTTTATGGCTACAAGTTCCCCACTTGGAATTTATAAAGGATTTCAATCTTCTCCAAAATTTTCCAAAAAATTTACAGTTCAATTGGCATTGCTGATATTGTACAAAATATACTCCTTATATCCCAGTTTACCGATCTATATTTTTCACAAACAAATTATTTTCTTAAAATTTCAGGAAAAAGACCGCGGTCCTAGTCGTTTTGTTGCGCGTGGCTTTGTCTTGCTACACCAGATAAAGCGGTTTTGGATTATTTATTTTTCCTAATAACTTATATTGTATATTGGTTTGTAAAATAGGTACATTTCACTTATTCTATTTAAATACTCTATTAGAACTTATTTTAACAAAAATAATTAAAAACTTTCATATCTGTAATTTGTTTAATAATTTCCTATAAAATTGCCCAATTATTTGTAAAATGATCCACCGTGGTTTTTCTTGTGACGCCAAAATAACTTTTAAATATAGTTTTTATTTATCGCAAAAAAACGTGTTTTGGGTTTAAGTTTTTGTGTAATATTCGACATATTAAAAAATCTCCAACTTAATACCTGCTGCACTTATTATAGTTTAATATTGATGATCATGTACGAAGCAACACTGAATAAAAATTTTATGCAGTAAACATACTGTGCAATGAAGAATAATAATAAATAATATAAGTTATAGTATATGTATTTTATATAACTGCAAAAAAGCTGTTATTTGCGTGTTATTTTTGACTATTTATGCATGCAAATATTATGTTTCTTTAAAATAATTATACAGTGTGTATATGGACCAAAGTTGTACAACATAAATTTCGTTACCTTGTGAGACTGCCCTTTGAAACACAATTTGTTTGAAACAGATAATTTTATAATTTGTGCGATTTTTAAATGATTGTGAAAGTACCATATTTAGGGAAAAAAGTTTGCATCTAATGTCAACAGGAAAATGACAAAATTTTTTGATTTTGGTTGTTCTTAAAGGTGCAGTGTACTAATGCATGGTATGGTTTTATTGCTGTTTAATTAATACTATTCGATGTAGACTGTATTAGGTCACGTCACACTGAGAAAAAATTAACCACCAAAAATTAATTCCCAACGGTTAAAGAGTTATTTTAACAAGAATACCGCTAGGCTATTTCCAATGTTGTTTTTTATCCTCCATTTTTTAAAATAAAACATTTCTACTGAGCGGATATTAGTAAAACTTAATAGGAATCATGCTAGGGTACCATAAAGCTTGTGTTTTAAATTTGGTTCAATTAAAAAAACTATTAAATGACTAACTGCTATTTAAAAAAAAACTTAATTTGTTTTTACAATTGGTGTGTTAATTGGTGTGATTTTTTGTTTGCTGTTATTCTGGTATTATTAGTTAGCTATATTTATGTTTTGCTCTTAAAACAAGCGAACTACATAAATATAAAAAAAACAATTCATTTCTTTAAATTAGACATTTTGTAATCATAAAAATATTCTAAAAGACGCCATAAACCAAACACCAAACAACATGTTTGGAGTATGATGGTTTTTAAATGACATTATTCATTTAATACTTTTCATAATTCAACCAAAATTAAAATGGAAGATTTTTGATATTTTAGCATGAATTTTATTGAGTTTTGTTAATATCTGTTCAGTAAAACTGTTTTGTTTTGAAAAATGGTGTATAAACACAACATTGGAAATAACCAAGCTGTATTCTTGTTAATAACTCTTTAACTGGTGGGAATAAATTTTTGGTGTAATACTATTTTTTCTTAGTGTGACCTAATACATCGATTACTATTAATTAAACAGCGATAAAAATACATTATGAATTAGTATACTGCACCTTTAAAACACTTTTGAATTTTAGGAATTTTTCAATATTTGGTTTTTAGATCAAAAAGTTAAAACTACTTGGAAAATTCAAATAAAACCCATATAAGTTATCCAAAATATGGCTTTTAGATTTTGCCCTTTGGATATTTTAAACAAAGTATGTAAGTACTAGGATTATAAGCAGTACCATAAAAATTTTTTTTGCTAAGTCGTTTGACAAATGGAGAAAAAATGTCGAAACGAAAATTAACCAAATGAAAATTTTCTTGAAAACTGTTTAGCAGTAAAAAAAACTTTAATTATTCATCAGAAAAGATTATTTTAATCTTTGCAATTAAAAATAATACAATTAATGAATCCTTTATTTTGACTTTAAATGAAAACATTGTTTTTTCAAAAAAGTTAGTGTAATTGGGCAAAAATCACTAAACTTCCGTAAAAAACAGAATTCATACAGCGTGCTGATGTAACTTTGCAAAGTTAAAATGAAGGCAAATCCATTTTGGCAAGCGAACCAGCAAGATACGAGGCGCAATTCAGGACAGTTATTAATCCATCATTCCTGGTTTGTCTCTTGTACTTCCGGCGGATTCTTCAAAAAACATAAAATCCTAAAATCCGAAATAATCATTTTTTTAAACATTATTATATATTTTAAAAAGGATATACAATTCAAAAAAATGTCTGAATGTAGAAGAAAAATTTCCCCAAAATTTTGCAAAAAAAACTTTTTGCATTAATGCGATTTTGTTAGCAAAGCTGGTTCTCGTATGAAGAGATTTATAAGACACAGTCAGGTTTTGCCAGTAAATATTGCGAGATTTCGTGCACTCTTACACTAGAGGTCGCTTCGCGACAGACCCAGTATTACAGGATTGGTGGCAGTATTCTTTTGGCACCATTAATTATAAACAACTTTTGACAATATTGATTTTCCGATGAGTTAGTTTTGCTTACATTATTGATAAATGTAATGATTTGATTTGCGTGCGTCAGAAAAGTTGCATGTGTGAATTGTTTTAAAAAACCACCTTGTGGCAGTTTTTTAAAAACCGTACAGAAACACTTACAATTAAAAAGCAGGCGCCCAATACTGTGGCTTTCACCCGTACGTCCAGGTCCATGGGGAATGTGATTCCGAAATTGTCGGCGTCCGTGTATTTCTCCTTCACGAAACCGGACCACTGCTTGGACACCCGGCCCACTTCTTGACCGTCTTTGGTGAGAACCTGGAAAATTATTATACAATTTCATTCGGATTACATTACTTAAATGGAATATTAAACAAAAAAAAAACAATAAAAAATTGATTTAAAACTGTTTAAAATTTAAGGTTAAATACACTATTGTTACAAATTTTAATTAAATGATCAAAATTGATTGAGACTGAAACAAACTTTTAGGTGACCATAATGTTAGTTAGAAATGTAATGTTGCCAGCGGAACGTTTCATTTTTCCAAAAGATAGAATTTTATATATGCTACATGTTTACATTAATATTAATTGATTTAATTAATTGTACCGTTAGCGATATATGCTCGCTGAAAATTTTTTCCAGTCAATCATTTTTAACCAGACTTTAGTCATTTTACAATAAGAAAGTTAGTTATTTTAAAGGCTGGTTCATAGTTATGACAAAACGTCTTTTAGACAAAGTCCAAAAGACAATTTCAGAAAAGCCAAAACGTCTTTTGGACAAGCCAAAACGTCTTTTGGACTTTTTCCTTAGGACGAAGTATGAACGCTACTTAAAATTTGTCCTTGGGACAAAGTCCAAAGGACATTTTTATGCTGTATTTGTCTTTTAGACAAAGTCCAAATGACTTTTGTCTTTTGGACTTTGTCCAAAGGACGTTTTGTCATAAGTATGAACTTTTATATTTTTAAAAATGAATTTTTAAAAATTTTGTCATAAGGTGAAATATTAAAATATTTTTTTGTTTGTTTTTGTATATACACTTTACAAGATCCGTCACAGGTAATTTTACTATAAAAAATATTTGCAAAAATTTTTAATTAAAAGAAGTTTGTACGTTACATAAAAATCTTTCAAAAACCATAAAAGGTAAAGAAACAGGTCACTTAAACAATGACAAAATATCAAGCAGCGGATGTAACTTTTTTCGCTGTGTCAATTAACAAAAAAAACATTCTCGATAAAAAACAAAAACAGACAATTTTAGTTTTTTTGTGCCCTTTGTTTTTTCTTTAAATATTTTTTATTACTATAAAGTTTATAAATCTTCAATACTACTTATATTTTAGTTATAAATATTAATATAATTCTAAAAGCAAACTATAGATTATCTTTTCAATTTTGTTATTTTTTTATATTAAATTTTCAATGTTGCTAAAATTGAAATAAAAATTTTGTGATTTTATTAAAAGGAAAATCAAAATTTAGTGATTTTCGATTTTTGCAAAACAAGAAGTCGAATTTTCTCAATTTTTTATTAACAAAAGGCCAGTTTAAAAATAAAAGGTTTTTGTAAATTTCAAATAACAAAAAGTTTTTTATAATCATAAGCGTTTGGACTTTTCATATTGGTTTGGAATGCTTTTGCTTCAACCACTCATTTATTCGCAATGTTCTATTTATGGACTTATATTTTTTAATTCTTACTTTAAATTCGACGTCTCTACAACAACAGCCGTATGTGCAACACGGACCTTCGATTTTCAGTTCAGTGTGACCCCCACCGTTTTTTATATTATACGTTGGTACGCAAATGCTCCAAGTTTGATTAACAGTCCCGATTTTCGTATCGTCTGCCGTGACTTCTACTTTCTACAAAAAAGTTGGGATTTATTATTAAAATCTAGAAATTAATAAATCAAAATGATGTTAAAACTAATATAAATATCATTTATAGATAAATATCGTAAAGTAATATTTTTAAAATCTATTGAATTAAAAAATTTAAAAGTTGGTTTTTTTAACGAAAATTGCTTGTTTTTGTTAAAAAAGCAGTGATTTTAAAACATCTTTGCTTAATAAAAGCTAACCTAATTATCTAAAAATGTGAAAAGATAGTAGATTAAATTTATAAAAAAATTTTAAATTATAATTAATTATAATTAAAAACTATAAAAAATAATTGGTTTACAAAGAATTAAATCCTCAATTGATTTAAATGTTTTTTAAACAAATTGTTTTTAATTTACTCCCTTTGTTTATTTATGGCTCAAATTAGTGCTTTTAAAAGCCTTTGAGTCATATTCTAGAAGAAAAAATCCATGTTTTTGTTATTTTGGCGACCGCATTCGGTTTGCAAATTTGTGATGTTTACGATGTTTTTTTCTGGAAAAAAACTTTAAACTTTGACTATTATGCTACTTTAGACGTTCCTTTAGATTTGGTAACAAAAAGTGATAGTTTCAAACAAGATTTTTATTTTGGGAAAACCGATAAAACCGTTAAAAGTGGAAATGTTTTTTTATTTTTCAGGATTATTTATTTTTTCGTTAGAAGTAGGAATGGATTTTTAAAAGATATAACTTTAAAATCCTGGGGCCGGTCCGCTAAACGCATAAACTAGGAATTATGTTTAACACTTTTAATAATATGTTAATTTTTGTATTTTTTTATCAAAAAACATACATTTATTTATTTAAACATGATAAATTAATAATATCTTAATAATTTTGATTCAGATTTGTTTAAACTACAAGCCAATAAAATCTTAACCTTAAAACTTAGCTAGTAGTTTTGTTAATCTCTAACTAGGTGTTAAGAATTTATTACCTTGCATTTAATAGGAAACGAAGGAGGAGGAGTTATTGTATTTCAAATTATGAATATTATATGAATTTGAATTGGTTGCATAAGTATAATTACCTACATAATACCCTTATATGTACTTGTTAAGAAAATTATGTTAATAAATTTATTTTTTATATTAAGTATGTGTAAAACATTATTTTTAAAATATCAATTTATGCCATTTAAAAAAGTAATACAATGAGATTTACGAGAAAAAAAAAACATGTTGACCGGCCCTTGTTGGATAAGTTGTCGAATGATGTTATTTTCATGTAAGTTTAAAAATGTTATTGTGGCAAAAAAACTTTTTTTTTTGGTTTTTTAATTTTTTGTTAAAACTGCTGTCGGTCCCACCACCACCAAAACTCACTAACTGAAACCCCAAATATACTTGGTTGAAAATATCTAAAGAGCAAAAACTATAAATAAGGAATTTAGGTAATCTAAAAGCGAGTTTTAAAACCTTTTATATGTTTTCTTCAGGCCGAAGAATAAATTTAAAAAAAAAACGCCTTGGAATCACCCAAAATTGAGGGTTTTTTAATTTTGTCCTTTTGACACTATGGAAAAAGTATTAGCCAGGCTTAACTCTAAATTTAAAAGGACAAAGAGGTTTTTAATAACCAAAAAATAAGGTTTTCAATCAAGCAAAATTTTTAATATCTTTTAGTCCAGACCCATATTGGCGATGATCCTTTTTATCGTAGTGCCACTCTTAAAAGTTTCTACCATTCACAAGAAAACTTCCGCTAGTTCGAAAACAGCAGGGGAACGCGCAACTACATCTGAAAGGCAGCAGAAAAAACAAAAACTACTGCGTCTTAGGAGATCGCTCTTACCTGAAGGCAGCAGAAAAACAATAAGTACTTGGAGGTTAACTCTGAGGAGGTAACTCGGAAAGGGAAACTTTAAGGGGGAAATTTTTACTTAACGGCAGAAGAAAAATCAAAATCTTCTGTATCTTAGAGGGTGACTTTTACCAAAATGCCGCTTAAAATACAATAACTGCTGCTTCTGATGGGGCGATTCTCATCTACAGGCAAGGTAACAAGAACAAGAAAAAAAAGGAAACAAGAAATGGCATTTAAGTGAAGCAATTCTCACCTGTAAGCAGCAGGGAAACCAGCAACTGCTGCATCTAAGAGGGCGACTGACTGTCATCACTTTCTTCTTCATATTGTCTGTCACGGCGATGGTAAAGGAGCGCTGGGAGCAGCAGCAGCGACAGCAACCTTTTTTCGTGGTCGTCCAACAGCGGACGCAGCTTTTGCAGCATACGAAACAGCAGTCGCAACAGCAAGATTCTAAATAATTATTATTAGTTTAGTGGTTATGTTATTGCTTTCAAGAATATAACACAAAAGAATGTCCGACTGTAAACTTTTGCTAGAAAATTCGCACACACACACACACACACAACTTTGTGGGCTTTTCTCGCAAAAGTTTGCCTGTGCAGATTTTCTAGCTAAATTTTGGTTAAAAATTTAGTGTACAGTCTAACATTCTATTGTGTTATATTCTTGCTGCTAACCAGGCTTTTTCATTTATTTTTGCTTCAAAGAGACGGGTGAAAGTCATTATTTTACACAGTTTTTTTGTTGCTTTTTTTAGTAATCACAGAAAAAGTCAACAAAATACACCCAGCCACACATATCAAAGAGTTAGGCAATGGATGAAATTTCGAAAAAAATGCAACTCCACTCCAAAAGCAATTTAAATTTTTTTTCAACAAATGGCGGTGCGACTAATAATAATATCAAAAATTCCGGTTAACAAACAGATTGATTGCTTTTGTATTTTTTCAGAAGAAATAAAGTAAATAAAAAAACAACAATAACATACCTTCATGTGCATAAAATATTCTTTGACCCATGCTATTTTGTATTTCGTACTTATTTCCAGTTTCTAATCCAGTAAATGCTGAAAAAATAGTTATAAATTAAAATCTTTTTAAAAACACAAGTTTTTGTGTTTTTCCCCAATTATCTATGATTAAAAACCATTAAAATGTGCTCACCAAACAAACTTTGACCATCGAAAGTTGACGTACCTTAAAAAATAGGCAAATTGGCTGAGCTCAGGTATTGATTAAAAACTGTTAATTCAACTATTACACAGCAACTCAGTTAAAAATTTTGTACAAAATTGTTTAATACTAAAGATTAAATACTTTATATTAAATATTATATATAAGAATAATTAACTGTTAATTTTTAACGCCTAAATTGACAAATTTTACATATTTTGTGAAAACGTAAATTTTATTATTTAGCGAATATTACTATAGGTAAAAACAAAACCCACTTCTTCAAATTAAATTAGAAAATTAAGGCTTGGAACTGGGTTTGAACCAGCGAGCTTTTACAATAATTAGTAAAATTTCTGCAATCTAATTGCTTGAAAAAACGTTATAATCACACAATTTTAATTTTCATGTTTCATTCCTACATTCCTACAAGACCAGCCAAACGTTTTAGAACTCAATCAGGGATTATTTTGTTATAAGCATCAAATCAGTTTTACCTTCTAATAATTCAACTTTTTGTTTCACCAGTAACTGGTCAATTTGCTCTAAATATTCCAATCCAGGTGGACAATTCGGGGGTGGGGCACCTGGTTGCATCCAGCCAGGATCTAAAATCAATATAACAATTAATTTTATTAATTTTTATATTTCAATTTAAAGTTGGGTTCTTCTCTTAAACGGATGGATGGTTCTTCTTCTTCTACTAAATGGATTGTGACTTTTTTAATTTTCTTTGTTTTCAGTATTCTAATAAAAACTTAAACTTGTTGAAATTTAAAAATGCAGTTCTCCAAATAATCTGGTTTGTGATTAGCTATTTTTTATCGGAAAAATGATTTTAAATTATTTTGTGTTCTCAGCTTTTCTAAATTTTTTTTTTCATTCGGTTAAAACTCACAAAATTAATTCATTATTCAACATTATTCAACATTATAACAAAAATTCAACATTATAACGAAGAAACCTATATTTTTGTGTTTATCCTCAAAACTCGCATCATTTTTTGTGGTTTTGTGATTCGAATCTCCAAAATGCTGCAAATGTTGCAAATTTAGATGTAAAACTTTTTTAATTCTAAAAAGAAAGTTTAGGGTTCGTATTGTATTTTTTTTATCATTTTATTTATTTATTTATTTATATTTTTATCATTTTTAATATTTTTGACCTTTTACAGGTAATTTATCCGTAAATTTTTAACGCATCAAAAATAAATTATTTTTTTGAAAAGGTAAGACTATGGGGAATTAAAAATTTTTTTTCACCAGTGCAAAATAACTAAACGCAAATATCATTTAGAGGATTGCACATTTAGGCAATGGTGGTAAGATATAGTATAAAGTATAGGCAATTTTCATGCAACAATTTATTTCATTCTTTTCAGTACAGCAGTAAATTGACAAGAAAATAAGGCATTTTTTCCTGTCTTTATTATGAATGAATTTTTTTTGTTCAACAAATAGGATGTTTTTTCGGTACGGGTCTTTGGAGCCACAAGCAAAGAACTTGGAGCCATTGGAAATTTTCGGGAACTTGGAGCCACGAGCAATAGAAACTTGGAACCTTTAAGAAAAAATTCGTTTAGGCTTTGATTTGGGCTTCGCTTAGGCTAAGGTAAACATTTTAGATATTTATTAACATTTCAAAAAGTGCAGGAGTAGGAAAGGCATAATTTAACATTCAATACAACCACACACCCCTTTAGCATTTATTTAAACCTTAAGGGTTTAATAAAAACGATACCCCTTTTATTCTAACCGTGACTGATAGCGAGTCGTTTATGGTTGCATTTAACGAATTCAATTTGGTACGGTGTCTTTAGAGCCACAAGCAGGGAACTTGGAGCCATAAGAATTTTTTAGGAACTTGGAGCCACGAGCAATGAGAACTTGGAGCCTTTAAGAAAAAATTGGTTTGGGGTTAGATTTAGGTTTCGCTTAGGCTTAGGTAAACGTTTTAGCGATTTTTATTTTCGGCTCCAAGTTCCCTACTTACGGCTCCAAGTTCCCCACTTACGGCTCCAAATTCCCCATTTTTGGCTCCAAGTTCCAGCTCCAAGTTCCCAAGGTTCCATCGACCCTAAATCTTCGATTTATATAGTACCATTTTTACAGTTGACAGTGTTGAGGGTGGTTTTTTGTTATATTTAATATTATCAACAGTCTATTTTTATAAATAATTGCAAGTTAGTTCATATCTTTTAGGATACCCATCCTTTTAATGATAATTATGGTTTTATATGCCTTTTGCATTTTTACAATTTTTGTTCACTTTAATTTGTTTATAACGAAAAACTTGACCAACCTCCCGCCCCACCCATTTGGCCACCCGGCATGGGTTGTTGTTGTATGGGTTGTTGTCCGTACGGAGCCATGGCCATACCGGGCTGCTGTTGCTGCATTGTGAAATAATCTGTTAGTAATTAATCGATGAATACAATCGTAAAAGTTATTGAAGAATAATAATTATCGAGGATTTTTTAAGGTACTGAATTTTCAAAAGCGTTTCTTCAAATAAAAAGCCATAAATCGTTCCCATTTGTTGAAAATACAAGACGAGTATAAAAATAATCAATCCGAATTCTGAAAAAGTTATTTTTCATCATTTAACTTCTTCCTAACTAAGGTTTGAAAAAATATCATAGATACTAAACCTTTATTTGATTTTTTTTTTATTAAAAATAATAATATTAACTCAAGATGAACCAGACGTGGATGGTTTAGCTTTAAGTTTTGCTTAAATCTTTGTGTGGTTTAAGAAGGTTTTAGTCAAAAAATAAACACTGCGTTGTAAACTACGATGTAAACGCGCAAATCAAAGCTAAGAAGATTCATTTTGATAACAATGCGAAATTTAAAAAATGCTTCGAATTTTAGTAAATTACATGCGTTACGGAGTATAATGAGTGTCCCGAGGTGCATTAAGCCTTTCGGACGACAACAAAGAAAATAAAAACACAAAATATAGGCTAAGTAAGGGTATTAGAGGTTAAAAAATAAAATAGTGTTTTCCAAAGCCTCGAATCTGTAAAAAAACTATAATTAATTTCATATTCATTATCAACTATCTATTCTCATTTTTATTTTGCTTATTCTCATCTCGCCCCAGGCAGATCCGGTCCAGATATATAAAAAATATTTAAAAATATACTTAAAAATATATTTGATATTATTTTTCTCTTTAATTTTAATTGAAAGGAAAAATTCACAAAATCGATACAAGTTTTTATACCAATTTAATAAAAAAATATTTTTGTAGTGATTTGATAGCCATAAAATAAAAAAAAACACAAAGAGGATATTTCATATTGTAATTTAACTTTTATAAGTCACTAGGTCCGAATGCAATGATGTGGTCAGAAGATAGAATTTTGTTTGATATTTATTTATCTAAATTAACTGAAGCTATTCAAAGATAATATTATTAATTTGCGTTCATAAAATTTTTGGAAAACTAATTTTACTACAAATAGAACCAAAATTAATAAAATAAACCCTGAAATTTTCAAAAAAACTTTAGTCAGATATGTGCATATTGGCAAATGATTTCAAAACATTTATATTTTATACCTAGCAAATTTAAAAAAAAAAACAAAAAAGCCGAAGGCTAAGCTGAACTAATCGATATTTTTTAAACCGTAAAGAATTTCGAGTTTACAAAGATGAAAAAAGATGTGTAATAAATTTAACCTAATTCAAGCTGTGTGTGTATTTGGTTTTGCAGCAGAGAAAACGTTGTTGAAGAAAATTCTAATATGTTTTATTAGCTATTTTTATTTTTACACTAAGCTGCGCATATAAAGGAACAGTTGAACAAATCAAACCGTAATCATCACAAATAATTTTGATAGAAATTTTTTCGCTAAGCATGCTCAGTATGTATCAAAATTACTAAGCAACTGAAACATTACGTACATTACGATAGAATCGCAAAAAAATGGTTGATAGCAATCAATAAATTCGCATTTATATTGTTCATATACGTTATAAATTTTAAAAAACTCTTGGTCAAATAAAGTCAGATAATATTTTGGATTTTTAAACAGTTTCAAACAGATTTTTCAGTTTGATTGTGAATCCTAAAAAACCTTCTTGAGTTATTTTTAAGCCTATCAAAGCTTAATTTGTTGGGTTTTTTTTTGTTTTGTCAGTTTCATCAAAAGACAAAAAAAAAAACGCAGAAGATATTTGTTCTTGTCTATAAATTTCCCAAAATTTATTTATATTCCTGTCTATACACAAAGAAAAGTGAAACCCTGGTTAGTACTGGGTTCTGGTAAGCTCAAATTTAAAATTAATTTTATTTCCAAGTATTATAAAAATGTTTCCACAAAGAATATATCAGTGTAGTATAAAATATTTTCTGTCGAAACATCGCTTTAAGACAAATTTAATCGTTTTAGCGAGTTAAATTTAACACCCCAGGATAAAACTTAAAGCCCGTAGAAGTTAAACCCTTGAACCCCCGGTAGCAAATTGTACATAAAGGGCATATCAAAATTGTTGCATATGTATAATAAGTGTAAAACGAATTTACCTCAGAGTTTAAATCAGTTGTTTTATTTAGTATTAATTTTTATAAGTTTTTTAAATTGTAGAGCAGCGTTTTTTTCTCAATGTCTTTGTTGTAGTGATGGAAATATAAGTATGTTAACAGTAGATTTTAAAATTTCAATTTATAGCCAATATTTAGACCTAATTTTAATCTACAAAAATGTGAACTTTATACTCTCAATTTATTATCTATTATTTAGTAAATTTGCCAATGCAACAGAGCTCCGGAACTTCTCTAAAGACCTGGCAAACGGACTCCAATATAAAGCTTAGGAATTTGGAGCTTCGGGGAGCATTAATAAATTAGTTAAAATGTTAAGTTACCTGTCAAACATATAGTTTTCAAAACACAGATATGAATTGGAAAAATGTTAAAATAAAAAAATTAATTTGTAAAAAGATATTTCCGCATAAACGTAACTCCAGTGTATACTGACTTTGATAAAAAAGAAAGTAAATGAAATATTATAACCTCAATTTTCTTTATTAAACCAATCCTTGTTAAACAACATTTTTGCACGAATTATGATTTATTTCCAAACATTTTTAGTTAAATTACAATATAAAAAACATGACTTAAACTATTAAATTAGGTCGAAACCGTTATTAACTTCCAATGAGGGCTAAGCAAAAATAGAAACTGAGAACTAGCCTTGTTCCAAGCTTTATCTGGGACTTTTTTCATTCAGACAGCTTGGGGATAACGCTTATACTATATTGATTTTCCCGAATTTAGCTGTCGTTCGTTCACAGGCTACACATATTTATTGCCAAACCGTTGTTGTTTTTGCTAGTTATTAGGCAAAATTAGCGACTACAATTTACAACAATAATTATTACATCTAATATTCAACAAATAAATTTTATGAGAGGCAAGTAACGGTTCTTTAATGAGCGACAAAATTTTGTCAATCACTAAACAAAGGATGCCAAAAAGCATTGTTGCTATGTGATTAAAACACAACAAAAAACAGTCCAACTGAAATTCTAGCAGTAATATTAATAGTAGTTTTTTGTTCTATTTTATTACGATATATTGATGAGTTTTGGAATAATCTGGTCATATACCATAAAAAAATGAGCTCTAAAGCATTCAAAATTGACAAACATAATTTTTCTGGATTTTCTGGTTATTCTCTTAGTTAATTTCTAAAACAAACTTGATTTATTAATACGATGCCAAATAAAATGTGGTTTCTGACTTTCTGATCTGGACGATTGCCTTTTAAAACCTCTCCCTATTTTGAATAATTACACCACTTGTAATCCATTTTTTTAATTTGTCTAAAAACAAATAAAAAATTCTTCTTAATGGGTGATGACCTCAAGGGGGGGGGGCGGGTGGTCATGAGATTTGTAGAATAAAGTGGTAACACGTTTTGCTCTATAAAACTCGGACGAAAACAATGTTAGCGGCAAAACAACGCCCATTACACGACACAGTTTATTGTGATCTGTCTTCTCTCTCTGTGTACCAGCATAGAAGATGTGGCAACCACAAATAAAGCATACATGGTAACATAACAAAACATAACACTTTTATTTTTAGATATATATTTACACAAACATTACTATATACAAAGGGGATTGTCACCTCAATTATAAATACTGCTTAACAGAACTGAGGGGCCCTGTTTGCACTTTTTATTCGTAATATAATTGTGTAGGTAATTTATGAATTATATTTTATGCTAAAATTCTAGTTATAAATTTATCCTATGTATTTTACTATTTAATAATATAAATATTGACGCCTCGTAGTTAAATCGCTCATCATATAAGTATATCTGGCATCACGATATTTACTGTAATTAAACGGTGATGTGCGGTTTTTTAATAATTAATAATTGATTCTGGCTTTACTTATATGTTATATGAAAAGGTGAGCGGTTTAACTACGATGTATTTAAAAATTAAAAAAAATCATTCGATATTATATTACCAAGAACAACGTTGTAAATTTTACAGCAACCTCTCCGTGGTGGGCGTTCCACTTTGCGGAACCGTTCTCCTTACTAACTGTGGAGAGCGCCAGCCAATGTCTGAAGGGTGAATCCTTAGCTAAAGAAGTGCAAAGGGGGACGAGTATTAGGGCTAAAACATTATCTTATTCTTATAATATGGGGAAAGGCCAAATACCCAATATCTCAAGGGGGAGGGAGGATGTTTTTTCTTTGGGGGATTTAGACTAGGGGTTATTTTATTCTCGTTCGCTGTATATTATGTACACAAACAGTTCAATACTATTAGCATCTGATTATAATTTTAATACAATATTGATAATATTCTTGCAAAAAATCAAAGCATTACACAAATACGCACGAATTTTTTGTTGTTCATCGATTGAAAAATCATAATTTAGATTGTAAAATAATATTAATGAAGCTAAAAACTTACTCGGAGATACTGCAGTGAGGAAAAGAATCATTAAAATTTTAACTCATAATAGGCAAACCAAACTACCTTGTAATGAAAAATGCGGATAATACCTAAATTAACTTGCGTCTTTAAATGTTTTTCAAAATCGTTTTCAGATTGAAGAATTGTTGTAATTTACACTAATTGCCGTGATTTTAATCCACGTTTGACAGCACCGTCATTTTATTTCTAAACGGTTGTTTTAACACTGGTGAGCTTGTAGGGTGTCTGAGTTGTCTAACTTAAATGCGGCCAGCCTCAGTTTCAGCCACGGGCTGCTATTTTTGTCATGCGCAAAATTAGGAAATAAACTGTGGTCTGAATAGATGACATGACGATTTATCTAGTCACACGCAGTTCATTTCATATATTTTAGAATGGCAAAAACTACAACCGGTGGCCGAAATTAAGGGTGGTCGATTTTAAATCAGTTAGTCTAAATATTTTTCACACAAAATAATATTATAAAATACATTCATGTAATTCATGTAGGTTGATTTTTAGTGGTTGAAAATTATTAACAAAAAATGCAATTTTTGACTCATATCACTTTTTGTTTGTATAAAAATACCAAAAAACGGTACACGATTGGTAAATTACGTTTGTTCGTTTAATAAAAATGTAAAACTGGGAACACACACGAATGTTTACTCAAAGCAAACGTAGATACCATACAAATTCCACGCATGATAAAAAGACTTAACAATAAAATCCATTCGTCATCAAATCTTTTGATATGGCAGGAAAGGTTTTTTAGGCATTACCGCAAAAAGTTTTTTTTCCATTAAAAATTTTTTTTAGGACTAATTAAAAATAATTTTTAAAACCGACCGAAAATTTTCTTTCCCCTTCTTTTTTTCCCCCGGAAGATTTATCCCGGTAAAAAGCCGGGATAGTTTTTCGCCTCCGGAAAAACCATTCCGCTAAAACACCGGTTAATTCTTTCCCCCCTCGGTAAATTCTTTCCCCCCGGAAAGACTATCCCGGTTAAAAACCGGGATATTCTTTCCCCCCTCTTTTTTATATTGTTGTTCGTTTGTTTTGAATTTTAGCTTGGTTTTAAGGTTTTGCTTAGGCTGCTTAGGAAAACTAAGGTTTAAAATGGTTAAGGTAGTTCATGGGTTTTGCATTTTGCAAGAGTCCTAAAAAAATTGCAGCTGACGCAAACGAGTCCTGGCACAAAAGAGTCCCGGCACAAAAAAGTCCTGGAGAAAATGCGTTTTGCGATTGCGTCCTGGAGAAAATGCGGCATCAATTTTTCGTTCATAGTTAAAATATTACAATTTTACGTCAAACAAGTGTTTTGGTCGTAATTGTAAGGACGACCAGATGCGTCCAAATTTAATTTGGCTTCAAATAAGCTTTGAATCTTAAGAACTTTTAGCATAATCACAAATTTGTTTCTCATTGCTTATTAATAGTGTTTTTTGTTCGATAAAGCTTAAATTTTTAACATCATAGTACATCCTGTGGTTTTTTTCGTTCATCAGACTACTATAGTCCTAAAATAAATTTAAATTCTAAAGAGTAGCGTGCTACGGAAAACTTATTTCTGTCAAATATTAAAAGATAATTCGTTTTAATTTAAAAATTAAAAACAATATGTTATAAACATTTTTAAAAATATTAAAAAAGATTATGACAGATTACAACAGAAGTTTGAATATACAAAAAGATTTCGCATAATGATTATATTCATAATGGTAGGAATAAAAATGAATAACAAAAATACCTAAAAAGAAGTTAATGAATAAAAAACATATAAAAAGTAAATTATAATAAAAAACTGAATGTACCATTAAATAAACTGAATAATAATTGATGAATCTATTAATAAAACGTACATCACCTCCTAATGTAATGCGAAATTCTCTTCGATACATTTGAATTTCCATCATAGTACTTTATAGTTTTTTAAATCGTTTGTGTAGTTTTTTAAACAATTTTTTACTTTCGAAATGGCATACTAGCTTTTAAGTGCTCCACATCTAAAACAGAAAAAATAGGTGAGTTAAAAAAAAGGAAAGTTAACAGAAGTTATTTTTATCAGCGAAAATAGGCGAAAGTCGTATCACTAACCATAGTTAGTGATAATAGTTAGTGATTATAGTTCCTAACCATCACTCTTTCTTGATGGCCTTTTCCTCAGAAAATCTGATCTGCCTCTTTAAGTTTAACAACCTTCTACCTGCTTTTAAAAAAATTAAAGCTGCTCACAAGGAAGTTTTATCTGACTTGAAAGTAGTTTTTTCTGCCTCCTACAAACCTTCGAGGTTGCTTTTTGGGTAGTTTTACCAAAAATATATAATACTATATAATATATTAAGGAAAAATATGACACTCAGTCTGAGAAGCGAAACGATTTGGTGCTTTTTTTTGAGCACTGCCATTAACTGTTGTGCGCAAATAATGGAAAAACAACTGTTCTTATTGAGGCATGTGTCGTGGAAATGGGCACTGCTCAAAATGTAGCAGTGTTTTTGCGCATATCCTAACATGTGAACTCGAACGCACTGCATTTTGAAGTACGCTGGACTTTTTTGGTAATCTTGTGCTCATATATGCGCACACACTGCACATAAAATAGCACAAACGCGAAAACAAAAAAATAAACCCACTAAAAAACCACTATTTAGTTTGCACACTGTACACAAAATACAAACTTTTAGTATAGACATACAAAAATAAAATCCAATTCAATACATAAACAGATCTTTTTGTGTATTGCATTGGATTTTATTTTTGTATGTCTATACTAAAAGTTTGTATTTTGTGTACAGTGTGCAAACTAAATAGTGGTTTTTAGTGGGTTTATTTTTTTTGTTTCCTGCGGTTGTGCTATTTTATGTGCAGTATATGCGCATATATGCGCACAAGATTGCAAAAAAGTGCATTGTACTTCAAAATGCATGGCGTTCAAATTAGCATGCTAGGATATGCGCAAAAACCCTGCTACATTTTTAGCAGTGCCCATTTTCACGACACATGCCTCAATAAAATCAGTTGTTTTGCCATTTTATGCGCACAACAGTTAATGGCAGTGCTCAAAAAATGGCACCAAATCGTTTCGCTTCTGAGACTAAGTGTCATATTTTTCCTTAATATAATATAAAGTATTATATCTTTTTGGTTTTACATGCCTTCTTCCAGGTGTTTCTAGCATTCCTCCAATGCAGTTTTACAACTTGTTACTTTGCTCCAGTCCGCCAATGAAAGGATTGAAAACCGTAATTATTTGAATAAAGGTTTGTTTTCCCAAGAAAAAAACTCTTTAATTAAAAAATAGCAACTTTAAAAAAAAATTCTTTTAAATTTACTGTTCGAGGTTGCTCTGACACAAAAAGTCACAATCAGTATAAAATCACCGTGACTCTGACTCATTTTGTTTAGATTATTTGTGGATTAAGATATAAAAAGAGTCACAGTTACGAGTATTTTACGACGCTTTTGGCTCACAGTCAGAGTAACGACGTGTTAAAATACGTCATAAACTGGAAGACATCTGAGGTCTGAACATTGTATGTCAGCTGTGAAATATTGATTTTATGCCAGGACTCTTCTGCGCCGACCTCAGCGCTCGCAGAGAACGCATTTTCTCTAGGACTCTTTTGTGCCGGGACTCTTTTGTGCCAGGACTTTTTTGTGCCAGCTGCGATTTTTTTCAGTACTCTTTTATGCCGGGACTCTTTTGAAGGTGAGCCCTTGTATAGAAAAGGATTTGTGCCATTTACTGGCATTTGGGATTATCTTCTTTGAAATTTAAACAAAACAAACCACGTTTGATAAAAAAAACATCAATAAAACACACCCGTTACACTTTGGCAATATTTTTATTAGCTACGCTATTTACTATACAATTCCTAAAAAATGTAGTAAAAAAGAATAATCATCAAATCCGTTTTTAAAACCAGTGCTTTTTTAGCTAGTTTGCTATATAATTCCTAAACCAATTGCAATAAAACAGGTTAATAATCAAATCCGTTTTTACCAGTGCGCTATTTATATGCTCTAAATAATAATTTCAATATTCTAACATTCTATTATACCATTCAAATAGCGTAGATTTTATATGACAGCCACCTAGCGAAATTCTCTAAATACGTTTTTAATTAATAAACAATTAAGGTATAACTTAAAATTAAATTCTAAAATTTATATTCATTCCACAAAAAATTTGTACTGCCCTTTTATTTTCGTGTTTGCAAAAAATCATTCACAAATAATTTACTTTTCGTAAAAATTATTAGATGTGTTATGTTACGAAAAACAGTTAATCCATAATAATAATATCAATGTAAAAAAATTTACTAAATTTCGAAAAAAATGGAGCCAAGGCAGCTTAGAAAATGAGTTTGGGTTAAAAACTTGGTTAACACTTAACATCAATGGAAAAAATTTACTAAATTCAAAAAAATTGAGCCTAGTAAGCAGCTTAGGAAATTGAATTTGTAGTAAAAAAAATAAAAACTTAACCCTAAGTAGGGTAAAGTTTAAGTCGTTGAGATATAAGCACAAGCGTAAGTCTAATCTAAGCCAATTTCTTACAGAGGCCCTAAACGTTCCATAATTTTACGAAAATAAGATTGAGAAGTGTCGACTAACGTCTTGGCTATACTCTGCGGGTTGTGCGCAAATGGCCAAGGGTTCAGTCCAACCACTTCCGATGCTTTAGTTTTATGAACACCAGTTTGCAAAAAAGCTAATTGTCCTATCATAAAGTCATGGCTTTATTGATTATTTAAATGCTTTAGCAAAAAAAACAAAGTTTAGAAAGTGTGTTTGAGAAGAAACCCATCTTTGGTCATAAATTACATATTTAGCACGCTGTTAAAAACATTTATGTAATAAGATTTGGCTAATAGTTCAGTGACAATTTTTTCGGTTTTCATATATTTGTTGCAGTAAAAAACCATACATTGTAGTTTACTGGTAATGATAAATAAATAAATAGGATATTCGTTCCACAAAAATGTGAATCTGAATTATTCATGATCTTCGATGTTTAGGTTTAAACAAACATTAATACGAATTTAAATTTAAAATGAATAAAGTGCCTTTGATGCATATTCGTTTGTATTTAAAAAAAATATTCATGAAATTATTCGAATATAATGCATTATTAATGCTACACCTGGAGCAATCCAGGATGTTAAGTGTTTAGTAAAGTTTTTTAAAAAAATTTTTGTTTTAAAATTTTACTCAAGAACCGTAGCTGTTTAAGCTGCCCCTGGAGTTTTCCAGGATGCTTTTTTTGGTGGCTTAATGTTACACTTGGAGCAATCCAGGATGTTTAGTGTTTAGTAAAATTCTGTTTTTTAAATAATTTTTTAGCTTTAAATGTTATTTTAATAATTGTGGCTAATTAAGCTGCCAGGGAGTTTTCTGGGATGCCTTATTATGGTGGCTTAATGCTACACCTGGATTAATCCAGAATGTTTTTGTGTTTAGTAAACTTTTTGTATAAAAAACTTTGGGTTTTAAAATTTAAATTTAATAACCGTAGTTAATTAAACTGCCCCCGGAGTTTTCTGGGATGCCTTATTATGGTTTCTTAATGCTATACCTGGAGCAATCCGGGATGTTTAGTGTTTAGTAAAATTCTTTATAAAAATTTTTTGTATTTAAGTTTTATTTTGATAACCGTAGCTAATTAAGCTGCCCCTGGAGTTTTCCGGGATGCCTTATTATGGTGGTTTAATGTTATACCTGGAGTAATCCAGGATGTTTAGTGTTTAGTAAACTTTTTGTATAAAAAACTTTGGGTTTTAAAATTTAAATTTAATAACCGTAGCTATTTAAGCTGCCCCCGGAGTCTTCTGGGATGCCTTATTATGGTGGCTTAATGCTGACACCTGGAGCAATCCAGGATGTTTAAGTGTTTAAGTTATATGGCTTCTCATTTTTCATTTTTAATTATAACAATCTTAATCAAAACTATTTATAATAAAAAAAATTTTTTAAACAAAACATAAACTCCAAAGAGTAATTGAGCATGTTTAGTGTTTAGGACTATCATTATTATGTCTTATCTTTTAATTATAGTACTTTTTTGTCAAAAGCATAATTTTTTAGCAAAACATAACCTTAAAGATATTTAGAAATAGTAATTTAACATTTAAAAAATTAAAAATTAAAAACATTAACAAATCAAAAAATAAAACAAAAAAAGTAATTTACTTAAAATATTATAAAAACAATTTTAAAATAAACCCAACTTAATCATTTTAATAATTAAAAAAAAAACCGAAAATTGTTAAAATTTTGCTTGTAATATAATATAATTCATAAGTTTCCAAACAATTTTACCTTAGTGCTATAAATGCAGGTGTGTTTGAAAACAATTCTACACTCAGTGGTATAATTGCATGTGTGTCTGGTAATTACAATGGTTTATGGGTCACAAGTTCATTGCCTGTCAAAGTTACTATATAAGGTTACAGAAAATCACAACAACTTATTTTAGTGTCCTCTGTTTTAATATTAAATGTTAATGTTTTTTATTGTTTTTATTGTTTTTAATGTTTTGCATGTTGTTTTGTAAATTTGCTATTGGTTATGTATATATATATTTTGTTAGGCTTGTTGTTCTTACTGAAGAGTGCAACACCAAGGGCTTTTAAGAATAATGAACGAAACCCCAACTGGAACCTGATGGGTACATGTAGCTTCACGTTGTTTAATTTTAATCCTTAATGCAGCCTTGACTTTCATTGTATTCCAATGTACATCAGTGTGGACTTTTTTGTTTGCTTAAGGTGTTGTTTTGATTTATGGCAAGCAATGAGTTCACATTTGTTTTTACTGTTTGAGATAGTAGTTATGTATAAGTTAATATTATTTTATTTTTAGTTTCAGCTTTTAGCT
>JASAMX010030976.1:0-19488 GCA_030248175.1 Microlaimidae sp. YZB2_3 | reverse complement strand
TTTGCATGATAGCCGACACTCTCCTAAAATTTGAGAATCCCACCACCTCCATACATGTTTCTTCATGATGCCAAGTCTTCGAGAAGCGTGCTTTAAAAACATACATAACAAAAATGTTAGCTTCAGTTTAAACTTACCAAAAAATTTTGGTGATGGCAAATCTGGAAAACTGCCCTTCAAGTTGGATTGGCGACCAGCTAAGTGTAGTTTCTGCCACAATTTAGTATAGGTCTGGTATTCTCGACACCATAAACAAATCTTACCAGGTTTCTCGTCAATAGCATTTTTGCCCAGCGCTTCAAGCACTACTTTGTATACTGTATGTTTATTTTCTCGTTTTTGTTTCTGGTAAAATTCTTTTTTCACAATTTTTATAAGCTCGAACGTCTTTTACGCCTATTTGCTTGTTGTTATTTACATTATCTTCAACATTTGGTTCAGAAAGGACTAAAACAATGTCATTTTCAGCCTCCTGGCGGACTCTTTATGCAACATACACTGATACTGAAAACAAAACTAAAGTTAGGATACAGAATTTTTACTGTTATAAAATAAAAATTTTTACAAAATAAAATATTAAATAAATAAAATTAAAAATAAATAAACCAATAAATAAAATTAAAAATGTGATTTTGACATTGCTAAAACAAAATAGGTTTGAAATTTGACAGTCAAATAACCATCAAAAATACGGACAACATATTTGTTTTTTTATTTGAAAAAGCTAGTGTTATGATATATTATTATTCTGTATAGGCTAAACTGTATTATGTAATGCATTTTTACTTAAATTGAATTTTTTTTGTAAATTTAATTTTTTCACGACCTAAGTTTTGGGGATGTTTTTTAATGATTGCTGATAACCAGGGCCATAAACTCTCGTACCGGGCTTTTTGAGTGCTTTGAGAGCCTCTCAAGAGTGATTGAGCTTTTATTAATGAAATTCACAGTTATTTAGCAAGTTTTTTTCCTGAAAACAATCTAGAACTATATAATATGATTTATACCAAAGAAAATTAATTTAAGTATTTTAATTCAGTTTTTTGGTTGGGTTATTATCAATTTTCAAATATGTTCGAGCGAAGAGGCGCTTGAGAATGGTGAGTGTCGGCATTCTTCAAAGATAACCCATTTAAAGGGTCCGTATAAAAACCCCCATGCAAGATTCCATAGGCCAAAATTTCTTATAAACGTTACAAAATCCTCATAAGGTGGTGTAATTTTCTTATAAAAAAATAGAAAATGACGTTTGCAACAATTTTCCTTTTTAAAACTTTTTTTTGACACTTGGAAAATAAACAAAATTTTATTCACTGATAAAATTAGTCTCTATCAGGAACTTCGCTAGGCTTAGGAATAATTACCGTTTTACTGCCTCATTCTAAACTTAGTTTTTTTTTAACAAATTTTAGTTTGCAAACGGTATTTCTTTTTGATTGTTACGGGAAATTTGGAGGGAAATTTTTCGATGGGGGGATTTTTTGTACGGTTACCCCATCTAAACTACCGGAAAATATCTAAACATGACGAACGGACGAAAAACCGCAGAAAACAACCCATTAAATTAAAATTATTTTTTTTAATAAATCTTAATAAAAGTGAATACATTTTAAAAAAAAAAATTTTATGATAAAACTCATAAACGACTTAAATCTGTGAGACCCTCGGCAAGAGCTTTTCTTCAGAGACCTAAAGCAAAAACTAAAAATTAAACAAAAACACATTAAATTTAGCTCTTATTTTCTAAGGTTTTGCTTGAGGTTGTTTAATTAAACTAAGCTCTAAAGTCCACGATAAATTATTTTGTGAAGTTCATTTACGATAATCACTCAAAAAATAACAGTTTTAAAACAATCCATTTTTCGGTGACCTCTTAAAATGAGTTATACTTGGCTAACAAGGGAGTTTACTCCACAGAACTCAGTGAGCGAAAAAATCAGGGTGCACAGGAAAGCTCACCTCTGAGCGAGCCTCTAGCCTCGTTTTTAGGCATTTATTAATGACATTTAATTAATTAGGCAAGTTTTTAAACTAAAAACACTCTAAAACTGCACAAGGAATGCAATTCATGTAAAAAAACATGATTAGAGCATTATAAATCAGTTTTTGTATCGGGTTATTTACTTTTTCGAGAGGCGCTCGAGCGTGAAGCTCTATGCACCTGTATTTTTTCACTCCGCTGTGGAGTTATCTGCGGAGTAAACTCCTGTTAGCCAAGTATAACTCATTTAAGAGGTCACCGAAAGATGGATTGTTTAAAACTGTTATTTTTCAAGTAAATTATCGTGATGAAACTCACAAATAACATTTATCGTGGACTTTAGACTTTAATTTCCCTAAACAACCTAAGCAAAACCTTAAAATCAAGCTAAATTTAATGTTTTGTTTGATTTTCAGTTTTTGCTTAGGTTGCTTAGGAAAACTAAGGCCTATAGTCCAGGATTCAGGTTGTTTATGAGTTTTATCATAAAATTTTTTTAAATATATCACTTTGTCTAAGATTTATTAAAAAAATAATTTTAATTTAATGGGTTGTTTTTGAAAAATACGGTTTTAAAGAAGTAGTTCGTCCATGTTTAAAGTAGTCCATCCTGTATTTTCTTTCCGGGTGACCACTTAAATGGGTAACGTGCAAAATCCCCATGGAAAAATTCCTCATAACGTAGTGCAAATTCCCCGTAACAATCAGAAATGCGTTTGCAAACTAAAATTTGTTAAAAAAAACTAAGTTTCAATCATAAAAGCAGTAAAAATGTTTTAATTTGTTCCTAAGCCTAAGCAAAGCCCTAAAATCAAGCTAAATTTTATCATGATAAAATTTTGTTGTATTTTCCAAGTGTCAAAATTTAAAGGAAATATTGCAAACGCATTATATTTATGGGGAATTTACACCACCTTATGGGGATTTTGTAACGTTTATGGGGATTTTGGCCTATGGGAAAATTGTCCATGGGGTTTTTATACGGACCCTTTAAATGGGTTATACTTGAAGAATGCCAACAAAACCGCCAACCTCTCGAGCGCCTCTTAGCCGCTCGAACGCCTCTTGAAAAAGTAAATAACCCGACACAAAAACTGAATTAAAATACTTTAAATTAATTTCTTTGGTATAAATCGTATTCCGTGTGCAGTTCTAGATTGTTTTCAGGGAAAAAACTTGCTAAATAATATAAATTTCATTAATAAAAGCTCAATAATGCTCTTGAGAGGCTCTCGAGAGGCGCTCGACAAGCTCGCTCGAGAGGCTAACTTTATGCACCCTAATTTTGTATAATAATCATCAAAAAACGTCCCAAAACTTAGTCGTGAAAAAAATTAAATTTACAAAAAAAAAAGCAATCAAATTTAGTAAAAATGCATTACATAATACAGTTTAGCCTATACATAATAATAATGTCTAATTAACACTAGCTTTTCAATAAAAAGACAAATATGTTGTCCATATTTTAAAGGTTCATGTGACTGTTAATTTGGATTCTCCTTGTTTTAGCAATGTCAAAATCACATTTTTTAATTTTATTTATTGGTTTATTTATTTTTAATTTTATTTTTATTAATATTTATTTTGCTTAAAATTTTTATTAAGCAGTAAAAATTCTGTATCCTAACTTTAGTTTTGTTTTCAGTATCGTGTATGTTGCATGAAGAATTCCGCCAGTAGGCCTGAAAATGACATTGTTTCAGTCCTTTCTGAACCAAATGTTGAAGATAATGATAAATAACTACAAGCAAATAGGCGTAAAAGACGTTTTAAGCCCTTCTAAAAATTGTGAAAAAAGAATTTTTTGCCCAGAAACAAAAACAGAAAATAAACATACAGTATACAAAGTAGTGCTTGAAGCGCTGGGCAAAAATGCTATTGACGAAGACCTGGTAAGATTAGTTATCTGGTGTTCATACCAGACCTGGATATAAATGTCGGCAGAAACTACACTTAGCTCATCGCCAATTGCAACTAAAAGGCAGTTTTCCAGATTTCCCATCACCAAAATTTTTTGGTAAGTTTAAACTGAAGCTAACATTTTTGTTATGTCTTTAAAGCACGCTTCTCGAAGCTACGACAGCATATAAAGAAACATATGGAGGTGTCCGTCCGGGGAACCTCAAATTTTAGGAGAGTGTCGGCTATAATCGGGATTTTTTTTTGTTGGTATAATCATAGGTGGGCAACCTTCCGGATTTGGGGAGGGGGGGTTATACCCGCCCCCCCAAATTTGGGGAGGGGGGTTTCCCCAAAATTTTTGGGGTATACCTCAAATATACCATTTTAAGCGTTTTTAGTACTGGGACCCCCCTAAATTTAGAGGAAGGGGTGTCCGCTTTTATCGGCATTTTTAAGGTAGTATAACGAAAACGAACCCCCCCCAGCCCCAACCCCCCTGCCCACCTATGCTTCCCCCTCAACAAAACCCCGATAAATTTGTCTTTTCTTTAGATAAAAGCACAGATCCAGGGATAGTTGAGCAACGCCGCAGAGCCACAGAAGCATTTTTAAATTTTTGTGTGAAAGACGTTGTGTTGTGCAAGCTAGCTATTCTTCAAGATTTTCTGCAGGTAATTTTTTTGAGCAAGATAATATTTCAACAAATTTTCTATGAGCTCACGTGGATCTGTTTTTTGAAATAAATACTAATTCCATTTAGGCATATTTTGTTTTTAGTGGATACCAAGCAATTGGGGTTTTTTTTCACTCTTTGGTTAAAAAGCTAAATAACGCTTCGAAAAATTTTTTTTACGGAAATCCTCTAATCATGGTTACAGCACAGCTAATTAGTAAAAGAAATTATCACTAAGCGAAAAAAATTAAAGCCTCGCTCGAAAGACCAAAGTGGTGTTTTAACACCAAATTGGGGTTAGTTAAAAAAGATATATATATTTATCAATTTTTTGGATTGGAATAATCTTGACGTAGGTATATAAAACCTTCCGGAATTTAGAATGCCGCGATTGAGAATTCGGATGAAGAACTCGGTTCCACCCGGTCTTCACTAGACTATCCTCTGGAACCGACCATTGAACAGTCCAGGAGGTTGGCGGAAATGGACGCGAAACTTTTATCAGGCTCAGAACCCGACGGAAATACGGAGAAATGTATTTCTGACATTAATGTAGTGTAGACAATTGGGAGCATAAATAAGCATAGAAAAGTCGGTGTGGGGCCCATGCCCGCGGGGAAACTCCGGTCTAACAATTTTTGCCCCTCCTCTTAAAAAAATCCAACCCTTTTCTCCCCAAAAAAATCTCCCTTTTATCTCAAATTTCTAAATTTTTCCACCCTGACCTTAGGTAGACATTATTACCAGACCTGTGCACGATCTGGAAATGCCCCCCGTTTTATTAGAGGATTTGCCCCCCCGTTTTATTGCCCCCCACCCCGCCAAAAATAAAAAAAAATACCCTAAAATTATTACGCCATTTTTGACCTATGATGACGCCATCATCGCGATTTTTTGCAGTTTTTAGACTATTTTAATGTATTTTAAGCCATTTTAGAGACCTATTTTTACCTTATTTTCGCTTTTTTTTGTCCCTTTTTTCCTTTTCCCTTCTTTTTTTCTCTTTTTTCTCCTTTCTTTTTCTTTCCCCCCCGGCTTGCCCCCCCCCGTTTTATTGCCCCCCCCCGTTTCAAAAAAGTTTCCCCCCCATTTTGGAATTGCCCACTCCGTTTTAACCCCCAAGGGGGCAGTGCACAGGTCTGTTATTACCACATCGTTTTTTTAGAGCGCGTTTATCGTTGGTTTTTTTTTTTAATTTGGATAAAAAAAGTTAAAAACGCAACTTTCATCCGCATCCTAAATTTTAGGAGGGGGATTTCCTAGGCACGCCCAAATTTTAGAAGGTATATTATACAAAAATAAGAAAAAATGTTTAAAAAAGGTAATTACAAGTTAAAAGAAAAATAACTCAGTGCTTTGAACATTTTTATTTAAAATGACTAAAACATGACCATAAATAGGTGAAAATTTAGGAACAATACATTAGTTTTGGATGAAATTCCTATGTAACCAAAAACTAATAAATGTATTGTTTCTAAATTTTCATCCATTTATGATCATTGATTTGTGATAAGTTAGTTGATCCGTCTCGTTTTACTGACATTTGTGTAATTGCTTCCGCGTCCAATGATTTTTGTTTAAAGATATAAGAATTGATTTGTATAAAAAGGAATAAACCAGTTTTAAATAAGAAATGTTCAAAGCACTGGGTTATTTTCATTTTAATTTGTGATTACTTTTTTTAAACATTTTTTCTTTCGTATTGTATGGATGCTTTAGGTGTGTTTTGTTAATTTTAGAAGGTGTCGGTCATAGGTGAGCACGGTCGGGGAAGCTAGGGGGGGGGGGTGGTTACCCGGGATAAATCGAATTTTGAATTCTAGGAGGGGGGTCCCAGGGGGGTCCGGACCCCCCTAGCTTTTTAGGCGGGGTCGACCCGGGGTGCGAAATTTTGAAATCTAGAGGGGGGTCAGGTGAGGTCCGTTGTCCAAAGCAAAACAGTTTTAAACCATAATAACTTTAATAATTGTTCTTTTTATAGGATAATACTACATTTTATTGAATAAAAAGCCATATTCATGTATAAAAAGGGTGTAAAAGCATGACTTTGTGATGAAAATTCACGTTTTTGGAAGAAAATTTAGTATAAAAAAAGGTACCTAAAATTTTCCCGAGAGGGGAGGGGGGGTCAGATTTCAAAATCTAGAGAGGGGTCAGGGTTAAAAAAGTTGGAAATTTGGGGGGGAGGGGGGGGCCCCCTAGATTTTCTTCTAGGGGGGGGGCCCAAAATTTCGAGGCCAGGGGGGGGGGTGGACCCCACCCTGCCCCCCCCCCTTCTCACCTATGGTGTCGGTAGTTTCAGGATTTTGTTGAAAGGGGGTTATAACCCCCCCCCCACCCCACCCAAACTTTTTGCCCACGTTCACGTATAATGTGTGATGATACCTAGTAAATGACACTTTGAATTCTGAGGGATAGGGGTGTTTTCCTTCCTTCTTCTAACCTTTTTACAGGAAGTTGACTCCATAAAGAGTGAATGACTCATATTTGTATGTGAGCAAAGCACGGTACCGGTAGCAGGGAAAGGTTAATTATTCAGGGTAAATTGGATTTTGAATTCCAGCACTACTACAAAAAGAGTAGGCCCCATGAATGAGCACGGACCGGAAGGGGGTGGCTACCCTGAGTAAATGGCCTTTTGAAAGCTAGTAGGGGGGTCCAGGGCGGGGGGTTCGTGGAATTATACATGGCATGGGCAAGTTGGTCCGGAGTGGGGGGGGTTCTCAAATCCTAGAAACGCATTTTACTCATATTGTTTTTTTAGGAGTGCATTTTACCCATATGGTTTTTTGATTTTGAAGAAAAAATGCTAATTTTAAATCAAAAAGCCCTTTTTATTTCATGTTTGAGCTTTTTATTGCTTAAAACATTCATTTTGACCTCAAATTTAAGTTTAGAAGCAGTTAGAAGTCGTTTTAAAGACATTTTTTCTTCATTTTTCCAAAATTGGGAGGGGGAAGGTGGTCGATTCAAAATTCCAGAGGGAGCAGGGTGTCAAAACAAAATAGAAAAAAATTTTGAGGGAGGGAGCACCTGGTTTTTTTAGGGGGGGGGTCCGAAATTTTGAGGCTAGCGAGTTGGACCCCACCCACCCTTTCCCTTATGCTCAGGTGTGTGTGGTAGTGGTACGCCCCTACCCTCATTCTAAAGCGGTCAACCCATAGTGGGGGATTTTGAAACCTAAAAATTTACCTCGAAGGGAAAGAGGGGATAAGATTTTAAATTTTTGATGATTGGGGTTTATGGCTAAACAATTCAAAAATTTAAGAGGGGGGAGGGTGCCATGAAAAATTTTTCCAGAAGGGGTGGGGGAAAATTAGAGCTGGGTGCACTTAGACATCACCCACCAATCTCTTTTTTTTTTCTGGATTGTCTTATTTTTTTGTTGTTTTTTAAAGTACCTTACAATCTAATGTAACAAAATTGAAAAACAAAACAAATTGAAAAATAATATAAATTTGTGGACTCAGATCTGTGACGTACCCACGGTTACATTTTTGAGGGGGAGGGACGGATTTCAGTACAAAAAAAATTTTAAGGGCGGAGCCCCCCCCCCCCCCCCCCCCCCCCCCGAAAATAATTTTTTAAAAGGTTAACAAAGCAGAGTTAAACATAAACGTAGATAAAGCTGTATATAATAACTCTGTATTTGGCCTAATAACGTATTATCTAATGTTTTTAGCAGTATTCTTCTCTTACCGACCTGTATATTCCTTCGTTCAGCTCACGTAAGCGGTCCAATGTAGGGTTGTTCTTCCTCAGTTAATCCCTTTCTTCTATAAGTGCTTTGGCTTCATCGTTCAGGTAGGGAGTGAACAGACGAATTCGGCCTTCCAGACTCCACTTTTTGGCAGCTGCATTGACGGTTTGGCGAAAAAATTCCCCCCCCCGCCAAAAAATGAAAAAGTACCCTAAAATTATGACGCCATTTTTGACCTACGATTTGACCTATTTGTCATCATCGCGAATTTTTTGCAGTTTAGCCTATTTCAATGTATTCTAAGCAACTTATTTTTACCTTATTTTCGCTTTTTTTGTCTTTTTTTTTTCCTTTTCCCTTCTTTTTTTCTCCTTTTTTCTCTTTTTTTTTCTCCCCTGCTTGCCCATCCCCGTTTTATTGCCCCTCTCCCGTTTCACAAAAGTTGACCCGCCCGTTTTGGAATTGCCCCACCGCCCCCTTCCTCCCAAATAAAACCCGGTGGGGCAGAGCACATGTCTGAGAGGTTGGCGCCGAGCGATTAGCGAGGCGCTGAAAAATTTTGAATTTTTGGCCTCTAAACACCCCCAAATTTTACTACTTGGCAACCATTTTGGGGGAGGGAGCGGACGCCCTCTCCATCCCCCCTGGGTACGTCCCTGGCGTAGATAATAATGAAATATAAGTTATTTAAGCTCGGATAAATTTTCTACAATGAAAATTTTATTTTTTGGAAATATATATCTTTTACAATATTGATAATATAAATAAATAATATTTTAAGCATTGTCTCCTTCCGATATGAGTATATTCGACCCCGTCCGAGGCGGGGAACAAGCTGCCGCATGTACTAGTTCCGCGATGGAAAATAACCTTGATGTTCTGCGATCCCTCGAATACTCAACCCTGTCGGCTGATCCTCAGGTGCCGTATTCATTAAGAGCAAATTTTTTTTTAAATTAAGGAGAAAAAATTTAATTTTAGACTCCGGATTGTAAATGACATTTTGTAAAACTTTGATAATTTAAAATTGAAAATTTTTGATAGTATATAAAATTCCACCAGTTAAAAAATGTTTGAGACGCCTTACGGAAGGCGGAGCTTACGGCGTTCTTAATCAATAAGATATCACGTCAGTCCCCGAATTGGCCTTTATGAATGCGGCAGCAGATGTCAACTAGTGGCACCGTTTCGGAGGATATTATGACTAGCAGCGAACCGGGGGCTCCTTTTTCAATACTGGACTGCTCGCTGGGTACGGAGAACGAGGTGAGTTGGTGCTTTATAATAAACACTGCAGTGGCTATAATCTGAGATTTCATTTTGAGGAATCGAGAGAGATAATGCATAAGTCAGAAACATAGGTGAGAAAGGGGGGGGGGGTAGGGTGGGGTCCACCCCTCCCTAGCCTCGAAATTTTGGGGGCCCCCCGGCTAGAAAAAAATTCAGGGCCCCCCTCCCCCCAAATTTTCGAATTTTTTACCCCTGACCCCCCTCTAGATTTTGAAATCTGACCCCCCTCCCCCCTCGGGAAAATTTTAGGTACCTTTTTTATACTAAATTTTCTTCCAAAAACGTGAATTTTCATCACATATTCATGCATTTACACCCTTTTTATACATGAATATGGCTTCTTATTCAATAAAATGTAGTATTATCCTATACAAAGAACAATTATTAAAGTTATTATGGTTTAAAACTGTTTTGTTTTGGACAACGGACCCCACCGCACCCTGGGTCGACCCCCCCTAAAAAGCTAGAGGGGTCCGGAACCCCCTGGGACCCCCTCCTAGAATTCAAAATTCGATTTACCCCAGGTAACCACCCTCCCTAGCTTCCCCAACCGTGCTCACCTATGGTCAGAAAGGGGTTGTGTAAGCATACATGGGCAAGTTGGTCCGGAGTGGGGGGTTAAACCTCAAATTAGGGGGGGGGGGGTTAAAATCCGAGAAACGCAAAATACCCATATCGTTTTTTTTCTGGAGTGCATTTTACCCATATCGTTTTTCGATTTTGAAGGAAAAATAGGTTAAAAACACTAATTTTAGGTCAAAAAGCCCTTTTTATTGCATTTTTGAGCTTTTATTGCTTAAAACATTCATTTTGACCTCAAAACTTAAGTTTGGAGGCAGTTAGAAGTCATTTTAAAGACATTTTTTTTTCTTTATTTTTCCAAAATTGGGGGGGTTAACTTTTTCCCCCCCCACTTCTGAGTGAGGGGGGGGTTAAACCCCACTTCTCTGAATTTGGGGGGGGGGTTAACCCCCCCCAACCCCCCCGTGCCCATGTATGTGTGTAAGGTCTATCCTCTAATTTACCTTAAAAATTTGAGGGCACTACACTTTGGAAAATTTTTGGCTAGTGATCTTACATACATTCTAAAATCTTGGGCAAGCACTGGAGAAAAAGGCAAAAAAGCAAATTTAAGTAATAATAAGTATATAATGGCATTATGCGTTAAAATAGGCTAAAAACTGCAAAGATCGCGAAAATAGATTAAATAAATAAATAAATAATTGTTTATTACTTTTTAATATTTAGATGTGGCAGAGAGGTAACACAGCCAAAACTAATATTCCAGAGGAACATTTCCAAACTGTGCACAGGTCTGCATACCCATCCCTCGTATTTGCATTAAGCGGATTTATTATTTTTTTTGTTTTGACAAATTTAACTATTAAATTCATCCTAGTAAAAATAATTATGGTGTAAAAAAATAAAAGAATATAAAAAATTTGGACCCATTTACTACATAACATTATTAAGTAAAATTATAGATTGTTAATATAACCTAAAAAGGACAGACATACATAAAGCTCAAATTTTTTGGTTATCAAAAATTGACCGTGTTAAATAATTTTGAAAGGAGACCTATAACAAAAGCTTGTTGAACCTATAAAAAAAACAACATTGTATTAATTTAAGCATTAATGCAGACCTGTGCACGGTCTGGAAATTCCCCCCCGTTTTATTGCCCCCCCCCCGCGAAAAAATAAAAAAGTACCCAGTAAAAAGCAGGAAAAAATGTTAAAACACTAGCGTTAAATGACACTGACGATAAAACTTAATTTTTTCTTGAAAATTGTAATATTAAATTAAGAACACAAGTCTAGTGGAGTCAGTCAAGGTGTGAAACCCCTTGTCTCGTCGTGTGTATAATTTTCTCACCCCCTAACGTAAAAAATTCCAACCGTTTTACGTATTTTTTTTATATTTGAAATCACTTTTGTCGTTTGTTCGTTGTTGTGAAAGATTATGTAATTATTATTAATAATATAAATTTTTATTGACAAAATTGTAATTTTAATTAACAGTTTAGTTAAGTTCCAGTTCTAATTCCCGGGATGTTAGAAAAGAGGATGACAGAAGGCAGCAAAGCGCACCTCACCAACCCCTTTTTAAGCTGGAGAATCAGGAGCTCTCGGATTTGAGTTCTGGTCAAGGTCTTGGTAAGCTCAACACCAGAGACTTTTTGTTGTAAGAAGCGGAGTTTTTTTACATGATGATGTAGCAAAGACCAAAAAAAAGAATAAAAAATTAAAATATCCGGGACTGTATTTAAAAAAAAAAACAAAAACAAAAGCTTCATATTATTTTTAAGCGATAGATTTTATGTTCCTTAAAAAGAAAGCATTAATCATGGCAAAAATTAGGCTTTATTTTTAAGAAAACTTATAATTTAGGTTTATTAGTGATGTCCTAACTACGCCCATTTAAAGCGGGGTTTTTTCGGAGTTTTAGAGCTAAAATGAATGATTTAAAGTTTATTTAAAGTTAAAATATGTTCTAAATCAGACCTGTGCACTGCCCCCCCCGGGGTTAAAAGGGGGGGGGGGCAATTCCAAAATGGGGGGGCGCACGGGGGGGGCAACTTTTTTGAAACGGGGGGGGGGCAAGCAGGGGGGAACGAAAAAAAAAAAAAAAAGGAGAAAAAAAGAAGATAAAAGGGAAAAAAGGGACAAAAAAAGCGGAAATAAGGTAAAAATAGGTCTAAAATGGCTTAAAATACATTGAAATAGGCTAAAAACTGCAAAAAATTCGCGATGATGGCGTCATCATAGGTCAAAAATGGCGTCATATTTTTAGGGTACTTTTTCATTTTTTGGCGGGGGGGGGCAATAAAACGGGGGGGGGGCAAATCCTCGAATAAAACGGGGGGGGGGTCTAAATTATTCTATTTATATTTTCTGAACTTTTTTTATTGTTTTAATAAGTTTAAAGAATTTTCTGAAAAAAAAAACATTTATGGAGCTCTGCGATTTGCTCTGGAGCTCCAAAACTCGGAGCTCCGGCAACATCACAAATAATCTAGTGATATTTTCTTCCGATGTTGAATCTCTCAATTGACCTGAAAATAACTGGACTGGAAAGAGGTTTTAAAACGGATGGATGAATTTTCCGCTGTTGTTGTTGTTGTTAAATAACCTGAAACTTATCTTCCCTATGCAGATTATGCAAAGGGCAGGCGCTAAGACAAGCTAGGAGGGGCGAAAATGTTTCACCCCTATGGTTAAGACTCTTCGTCCAACATTAATAACGATTTTGGCAACCTTTACCGCTAGAGTGTTCACTACATGCACTGTTCACCCATTCCGAGGTCTTTTTTAAGTAAAAGGATTTTTTAAGTCGCGCCTAATATTGATCTTACTATTTAACGCCGTACATGGTCAGTATAGGTGTTCCTGCAAGGCCAGTGCTACAAACTCCACACACAATAGAGCATAGGTGAGCAGCCTCTCGGATTTTTTTTGGGGGGGGGGTCAAATTTTAGAGGGGTGTCCGGCAAGACCCAAATTTTGAGGGGCGGTGTACCCAATATTTCCGCGCTGCCTTAAAATGGGCTTAAAACGCGTAAAAAACGTAAAACAAGCTTATAAATGCTTTAAAACTGCGTAAAATTGAAATAAAACCTTATTGCAACTTACAAATTGTATTGTTTAATTCTTTTATTAATAATGTGTTTATATATTCTTATAATTAGATTAGAAATCATAGTTTTTTTTAATAATTACGTAATAATAGAATAGTAATATTATTGTCTTGATTATAAAGTCAAGTATCACAAACTTTTTAATCCATAATCTTATATTTAATTAAAGATTATATTCATACATGGCAAGGGCGTAGCCAGGGGGGGGGGGCGGGGGGGCGCCCCCCCCCCCCCCCGAAACGGCCGGACAGGAGGAAAAATAAGGATAGTGGTTGGGGGGGGGGGGGGGGGGCGCCCCCCCCCCCCCGAAATGGTCGCCAGATAGTAAAATTTGGGGGTTTTCAGAGGCTAAAAATTCAAAATTTTCTAGCGCCTTGCTAATCGCTCGGCGCCAAACTTTAAAATAATTTTAGTACCCCAATGGACCCCCAAAACCAAAAATTTGTTCCGCTTCGCTTTGCTCAGCGGTCACTTTCTATAGTATACATACATATATACCTCGTTATTTATGTTGCCTGATGCTAATGTTATTTCAAAGTTAGTACAATAATTTTTAAACGTAATAAGTACTACACAGAAAGAAAAACAAACAATCATATTGTTTGATTTATGTACCTCCTCCCTCCTAAATTTTCCTGCCGCCTATAGCATTGGCTCGGATTTTTTCATACAGGTAGGTACCCCAGAAAACATGGAGCCGAGATGCTGCTCATGAGCTTTGGTTTACAATGTGGATTTAGCCAAGAAGTCTGAAACTAACGTCTCTAAATTCCTTTTTTGTAAAATCCAGGCCCTGCCAATGTGTGCTTATGTAATTTTTAACTAAGAAAACATGTTTTTACCGCTAAAAACATTAGATAATACGTTATTAGGCCAAAAACAGTGTATTATACAGCTTTATCTACGTTTATCCCTGCTTTTTTAACGTTTTCAAAAATTAAGGGGGGACGGGGGCTCCGCCCCCCTCAAATTTCGAGGGGGGGGGGGGGGCGGAGCCTTCCCCCCGAAATTTTTTTTTTTACTAAAAACCGCCCGCCCCCCACCCAAATGAAACTCTGGCTACGTCCCTGATACATGGGCGTAGCCAGGGGGGGGGTCTAGACACCTCTTTTAGGTCGGCAAAGGGAAAAATTCGGGGTTAGACAGACCCCCTTTTGCAGTGGCGTGCCCAGGATTTCATTTCGGGGGAGGGCGGTCTGGGGACTCTACTAACCCTGAAGGGGGGTCTGGGGGGCGGTAGTCCCCCAGATATGAGGGGGGGTCTGGGGGGCGAGAGCCGCCCAGCGGGGTCAAGGGGTGGAGCCCCTTGTCAGGGGGGTCCGAGGGGCAGAATGCCCCCCGGGAGAGAAAATTTTTAATTTAAGGCGCTAAAATACACTTGAAATTTTAATTCCAGATGATACTTATTACAAAATTTAAGGTTTCTTATACCTACACATTTAAAACATGTGTTTAAAACGTTTTTTTTATTTTTTCAAAATTTTTTTTAGTCATTTTATAACACTTAAAAATTTTTCTCCAGAAGGCGAATTTGGGGGGGGTGTCCCTGTGTACCCCAAATTTAGGGGAGGGGGGTGTCAGCAATATCTGAAATTTTGGGGGGGTATAACCATACATGGACAAGTTGGTCCGGAGTGGGGGGGGGTTAAACCCCAAATTAGGGGGGGGGGTTAAAATCCGAGAAACGCAAAATACCCATATCGTTTTTTTTCTGGAGTGCATTTTACCCATATCGTTTTTCGATTTTGAAGGAAAAATAGGTAAAAAACGCTAATTTTAGGTTAAAAAGCCCTTTTAATGCATTTTTGAGCTTTTTATTGCTTAAAACATTCATTTTGACCTCAAAACTTAAATTTGGAGGCAGTTAGAAGTCATTTTAAAGACATTTGTTTTTCTTTATTTTTCCAAAATTGGGTGGTTAACCTTTTTCCCCCACTTCTGAGTGGGGGGGGGTTAAACCCCCTTTCTCAGAATTTGGGGGGGGGGTTAACCCCCCTAACCCCCCCGTGCCCATGTATGGGTATAACCCCCCCAACCCCCCCCCTGCCCACCTATGCAATAGAGCTGTATTTGTCCACTGGTTTGCTAGATGGAAAACTGCCATGTGTGACCGACGTACAACAACAAACACTCTAGCCATGCCACGCTGGACACATTTCTACAAAAGAAAAGATCCAACAACCAGGTTTAGGTGGTAGTGGAACCCGTAGGCCCGTTAGGTGCTGCCCGAAGGTCAGCACAGTCCTGGTGGCTCAATGGCACAATTCTACTTGTTTCAGGTCTGGCGTCCAAAATCGCGAAATTCTTTCCCAGAATCGCGTCCGGCGGTAATCTAAAACAGCAGGAGGGCGGCGGTGCTAAAGAGTGCGAAAAGGCGGCGGCGACAACGACCGCACAACCCAAAAAGACGGACAACAATGACGCGGCGACGGATTCAGATTCGGTAGACTCCAAGGACGGCGGATTCCTCGTGGTCAAAAAATCGGATAGCGGTAAAAAACAAAGAAGACCGACCAGCCCGAGAAATAGGTAATTGCGCGCAATTTGATTTTTACTTTTAATTAATCAATTCCTTGTCCACGTTCACCTACGCTTCTGGTGATTTATTCTGAAAAAAAAAATTAGGTGCGTGCACGTGCTAAGGCTTTAGTTCCAATAAATTTATATAATTATAATAATAATTTTAAATAACCGTACGTTAACCCCGTAAGAACGGCTCTCGAAAATGCCTTCGAAAGATTGGAGACAGTGAAAAGGCAGCATACCTGCCTCAGAGGCAGATGGAGGCAGCTATAGTAGAAGCAGAAGACAGTAAAAATATCTAATAGAAAGGGCGGAGGCGGTTAAATCGCCTCGGAGTCAGTTAGGAAGCAGCTAAATCTGCCTCGGGAGCTAGTAGGAGGGAGGTTGGAGGCAGGTTATGTAGAATAGAGGTAGGTTGGACGTTGAAGGCAGAAAAAAAACAGGCGTTTCACATCTGATGCTCTCTTTTCCTACCGGAATTAAGTGAAATATAATCTATTTTAACGTCTTTTAGCCCGTGGATGCCGAAACTGGGGAGCAAAGCCTTGATCGCCTCCAGCGACGACGACTACCTCCTTCAGGCGGCTCAGTTTATATCCTGCGCTCAGAAGGCGGAGTCGGAGGCGGCGTTCGAACTGGCCTTCACCTGCTACAAGTCCGCCGTCAACCTTATGCTACAGGTTTATTAAATATTATTTTGTTTGTATTTCTGGGAAAGCAGGGTTTCGCTTGAATGATACTTGGGCTGTGTTTTTTGGCTTTTTTTTTCTTCGTGTTACCCCTCCTAAAAATGATTTTTTTCAGTTGTTAGTACTTAAACCCCTAATCCCAGAAGGTGTTCGTTACATATGTAACCATGACCTTGTACCCCTTTTTTGTTCTGAAAAAGTATAAATTCTCACAAGATTTCCTTAGTAATCAAATGTCCTGTACTCTCTGTTTATATATTTATTTGTTTGTAAAAAATTTTTGTAAAAACCTGCAATGGTTTCAGCGCAGGTATATTTATATATTGTGTTTTTTGAAATGTTGTGATTATCTTAACTGTTTTTTTATTTTCTCTATGCTTCTTCACTGGAAAACGATCCGTTGACGCTTGCTCTCTCCTGATATTTCTCTGAAGAGCACCGATCAGAAGGCGTCTGAAATTTGGGGCGAAACGCCAAGGGCTGTTAAGTTGAGCATATAGCTGGATGGTTTTAAATTTCCAGCTATGTGTCTGGCTTGACTCCGCCCTTCTTCCAAGCAAGTACCAATGTCCGGCAAATCAACACCACGCCTGTACATACGGTTGTACATTTGTTCTAGCTGTAAAGCTTGTTTGCAAAACTAATAATGTTATTGATAGTTAGATTTGAAACAAGCAACAGTTAAAGAACAATAGACTACAATACAATCGTGGTATAGAACAGATGGTTTAGATATAGGTGGCTTAGCATAGTTATAAAATTACTAAAGCTTTCTATGTTTATTCCTGAAGTTCCAAATTGGAGGATCTCAACTGCTTATTTACTTTTTTAGGTTTCAATAAAAAAAAAACTCTTGATGGTTTTAGTTGAACAAGCCGGTATAGACATATTTAGTCAATACACTAAAAAATTTAAAGTGCCTTGCTTTATATGTTTTTCGAGTAAGGTTCAATGTTTTGGGTGTAAATATAATTGACTAAAAAATTTTTTAAACCGTTATTTTAATATAAGTTAGAATTATAAAACGCCATTTAAAATATTCTTAATGGTTAAGTTATACAGTGTTATAAATCAAAAGTTCTAAAATATATAAAATCTCTAAAATAGATAAGATTAAGGGTGGATTAACCCCCGATTTTGAAAAATAAAAAAAAGTACAAAACATTTGATTACTAAGGAATTTGTGAGATTTATCTTTTTCAGAACAAAAGGATCCAGGTAGATAGTAACAACCTTTGGGATTATGTCTAACACTGGAATCATTTAGGAGGGGTAACACGGAGCCAACCGCCCTTATGTTGGCCCTCTTTCCATTACACTATTTATACCTGTGCGTGGGCGCTCTCAGTTTTTTCCTTTTTACCTGCGCTGACCTGGGTTTTTGCTTCAATATTATAGAGTACACATTTGATTACTAGGAAATCTGGATTTATACTTTTTCGAACAGGGGTACTTCTGGTTAGATAGTAAGACCTCTGGGATTGGGTTTATACTAAACTGGTCGGGGAGGGGTAACAGGAGCCGTTCTCCGGCCCTCTTTCCCTTTTTAACCTGTTGGTTGGGCGGACTTCTGTGAAGGCCAGTTCGAACGCCGCCTCCGACTCCGCCTTCTGAGCGCAGGATATAAACTGAGCCGCCTGAAGGAGGTAGCCGTCGTCGCTGGAGGCCGATGGGGGGCTTTGCTCCCCATTTTTGGGCATCCACGGGCTAAAAGACATTACAAAATGATTCTGTTTCACTTAATTCCGGTCGGAAAAGAGAGCATCAGATGTGAAACGCCTGTTTTTCTGCCTTGAACATCCAACCTGCCTCTATTCTACTTACCCTGCCTCCAACCTCCCTCCTACTAGCTTCCGAGGCAGATTTAGCTGCTTCCTAACTGACTCCGAGGCGATTTCTAACCGCCTCCGCCTTATTTTAAAATATTACTGTCTTCTGCTTCTACTATAGCTGCCTCCATCTGCCTCTGAGGCAGGTATGCTGCCTTTTCACTGTCTCCAATCTTTTGAAGGCATTTTCAAAGCAGTTCTTACGGGGTTAACGTACGGTTATTTAAAATTATTATAATTATATAAATTTATAGGAACTAAAGTTCTAGCACGTGCACGCACCTAATTTTTCTTCCGAATAAATCACCAGAAGCGTAGGTGAACGTGGACAAGGAATTGATTAATTAAAAGTAAAAATCAAATTGCGCCCAATTTTACCTCTTTCTCGGGCTAATTAGGTCTTCTTTGTTTTGTTCCGCTATCCGATTTTTTGACCACGAGGAAATACCGCCGTCCTTCTGAAGTCTACCCGAATCTGAATCCGTCGCCGCGTCATTGTTGTCCGTCTTATTGGGGTGTGCAGTCATTTTTTTCGCCGCCTTTTCGCACTCTTTAAGGCGCCGCCACCACTCCTGCTGTTTCAGATTACCACCGGACGCGATTCTGGGCAAAGAGCCTTTGCAATTTTGGACGCCAGACCTGAACCAAATCAGAGTTGTGCCATTGAGCCACCAGGACTGTGCTGACCTTCGGGCAGCACCTCCCGGTCGCTAAGGGGGGCAATGCCACCTAAACCTGGTTGTTGGATCTTTTCTTTTATAGAAATGTGTCCAGCGTGGCATGGCTAGGTGTTTATTGTTGTACGTCGGCCACACATGGCAGTTTTCCATCTAGCAAACCAGTGGACAAATACAGCTGTCTCGCGTCGGTGAGGTGGGGGGTGGGGGGGGTTATACCCATACATGGGCACGGGGGGTTGGGGGGGGTTAACCCCCCCCCCAAACCTAGAGGAGGGGGTTTAACCCCCCCACTCAGAAGTGGGGGGGAGAAAAAAAGCCAGCGCCAATTTTGGAAAAATGAAGAAAAAAAGATGTGTTTAAAATGACTTCTAACTGCCTTCAAACTTAAGTTTTGAGGTCAAAATGAATGTTTTAAAGCAATTGAGAAGCTAAAACAGTCATTAAAAGGGCTTTTTAACCTGAAATTAGCGTTTTTTACCTATTTTTCCTTCAAAATCGAAAAACAATATGGGTAAAATCTAGCTCCAGAAAAAAAACAATATGATCATAAAAATTTAGTTTGATTTTTAGGTTTCGCTTGAGCT
>JASAMX010030975.1:0-19808 GCA_030248175.1 Microlaimidae sp. YZB2_3 | reverse complement strand
AAGTACCCATTATTCAGGAATGATTAGTTTTGTTTTTTCTTCAGCAAATAGTCAAACTTCTGCGCAAAAACCAATTTCTCTCGGCAATAGAATTATTGATAAAAATTTGTTTTGATTTGTTTTAATATTTAAAAAATTATAAAAACAAAAAGAAAGGTTTTTAAGAATAATTATTTACTTTTTATCTTTTAAATTAATCGTGTTTTTTTTTTGATATATAAAATATCTATATACATTTTTTCAAAACGCGTAGGCGAAATGTCGCAGTGAAGAAAGAGCATGAAATCAGAATCAATTTAAATAATATTTTTGAAAATAATATTAAAGGCTTGTTTAGCAATTTTATATTAATCAATTTTTATTTAAACTTTTTTAAAACATAGAAAAACAATTGTTTATGTGAGGAACATAATTTTGTTATCAATCGCGATTTGATCAAAAATTAAATACTCTAATTTTATTGTGCAATACTTTTAAAATTAAATAAAAATATATGTTTTCTGAAGAAAATCATATAATCTACGATTTTCATATTAAAAACTCTTGTTTTAAAATTTATATTTATGTAATTAAAAACATTTTGCAACTGCGTCGGCGAAACGTCGCATCGGCCAAATAGTCCGGGGGTGTAATGGTCATCGGGGTAAAAGTCGTCAGGGAAATAGTCGTCGGCGAATTTTCAATGTAAGGCAACCCTCCGAACCTGTCATGCTGCCCAAAATTTCAAAACAAATTTAAGATTTTGAAAAAAATTTTGATCTTATTGAAAAATTTAATTGTTTTTTGTTTAGTTAAATAAATGTTTCCTGTTAAATTACAATCTAAAAAATGTTTGTCAAGCTTGCTATTCATTCTGCCCTCTAGCCTATATTATTCAAAAATTTAACTCCAGCACTTGATCGCCAAGCATTTGACAGCCAGCATTTAGTTGCTGGCACTTAAACATTAGACATTCAACCGCCGCAGTACGCGTTGCTTAAAAAAGACCTGTATTTTTTGTTTATTATTTGAAATAAAATATTTAAATTTTGTCAACTTAATAATCACATCAAACACATATAAAAGTTTTTGGATCTTGTTTTCGTTTTATGACTGAAGCTTCAGGCGTGCTTAAAATTCAAGATGTTTTATAATTAGAAGTATAAAGCTAATATTTATAAAACTAAAGTTCGTTTAAAAATAAATTAAGACTAAAAAAATTTCAGATAAGCATATTTCGTTAACGGTAATTATATTATTATTGTGGAGCTCCAATTCAACTCTGTCTAATAATTGAACTTTTTTATAAATTAACTGAACTGTTAATTAGAAAACTCATCTATATTATTTTGGGTTTAAAGCATTTTTGAACAAATTTTACACATATCATCTGTGGGTAAATAAGGTCAAAATAATAACAAAATCAAATGTTGAAATTTTTTTTATTTTTGATATTTATTTGCCTAATATTCGCCCAAAATAAATTACATCACAGCCACAACTTTATTTGTTTTTGTTACGCAACATGCAACAAAATCAATAACAAATTAAATGACTTTGTTTTGTTATGTATCGTAATAAACTCCTATCAAATTAAAATCAGTCACAGACATATTATTGCATATTCATTGTGGCACACATAAAAACAATGTAACTGGTTATAAACAGTCATGTTTGCGTAAGTTATACTTTGTTTAACTTATTAATTGTAGAAAATATATTTTGTATATTTTACAAGATTATGCCATGCACAAAGAAATTTCCACAGTTGATGAGAAGTGTTGCAATATTCACCAATGGTGTTTTACAAAAACAAAATAAAAATTTTTGGACCTAATAGCCCAGGCTATAATCTGTCAGATTTTACTAAAAAATTTTATCCACTGTTTTATGGCAAAAATCCATGATTCAATTTCAACACAATAAAAAAACGCAATTGGAATTCAGCTAAGATGGATCCAAAATATTTTTTTATACTGTTTTGACAAAAAGTCGAAACAAAATCCCGGTACAAAGAGTTTTTTTTTACATTTTTTGTCAAAATTTTGAAATTTTTCAAAATCTTTTGGAATTTTTTGAATTTTGTTTTGAAATTTTTCAATTTCTTTTGAACGTTCAAAATTTTTTTAAAATCTAAAAATAAATTGGAAGTTTTTTCAAATCTATAAGATTTTCAAAAAAATTCATGAAATTTTTAAAATTTCAAACTATTGTAACATTTTTTTGAAATTTTTCAAAATTTTTATAGAGTATTTATGATACTTCGAATTTTTTTTATTATTGGTGTTAAGGTTTGCTAGTGGAACATTACGCGCCGCGCCGTTTTTGTTTTAAAACAATGCTACACAATTCATGCAAATCATCAAGGCGAAGTTCTGCCACTTGTTTTTGATGTGCAAAACTTTCACGTTTTACATTAGGTACGTCTTTCAAAATCTCCCCTTCTGCAACTCGAAAACTTTGTCTTTTAAACATTTTAAACATTAAACAGTTTGTCTCGTATTCTTTTAAGCATCCAAAGACGAGATGTTTAAAAGACGAGCTTTCGGAAGACGAGATGTTGAAAGACGTAATGTAAAAGACGAAAATTCCGAGAATCCTAGTAGTTTTTTCCTGCCTTTCTCACAAGAATAAAGGAGCGTATCTTCGCGCTTTGCGGGTTTTTAAAAGCTATTGCACCTGGGGGTTCATATGCTTAAAAAGTCGATAAAAAATTTTGAATTTGGCGCAATTGAGGTAAACAATAACATAATAACCTATGCTGACAGTTTTTTTATTAATCAAAATTTGCAAGGCAGTCAGTTTAGCTATATCTTATTCTACTTCAATATCAAAAATAAATACAATGTACTTAAATTTCATTCTTTCCATTTCATATATAATTTGTAAGTAATGGGCGGAACTACGGAACCCCCGGAACTCTGGAACCGGAACCAGAACAGGAATTAAAATTTACCAAAAATCCGGAATAGGAACCGGAACCGTAATTCCAAAATTTACCCGGAACATCGTGAACCCGGAACCGAAACTGCCCATCACTATTTTTGCATACTTTTTCGAAAACTATTACTCTGCGACTCTGGTGGTTTGTTTAATGTGTGTGCGTGCGTATGTTTGTGTAATTATTTTGTCATGCAAAGAAATAAAACATTAGTATTATACTGTATGTGTTTGTTTATAAAGTTACCCGAAACTGCGAACTCCAGAACCGTGGAGCGTAGCTCTGAAGCGGAGCTTCGCCCTATTTTAGTACTTATTTCATGAAGCATGAAAAAGTAATGCCGTCAATTATTTTTTCATAATTATTTTGTAAACTAATTTTTTTCAACACATTTTAAAAACAAAAAATAGCCCTAAAATGGAAATAAAAAAAAATTTTAAAGGGCTGATTTTTAAGCTCCACTGCTTCTGCTTTAAATCGCCGGAGGTTCAGAGCATGATTTTGAAAGAATAAAAAAAGCGATGTTTATACTTCACAGTATCATGCTTCGAAGCTACGGCCATTTAAAGCGGAGCTCCTTCCGGAGCTCTTGAAGCCTCACCCATTTAAATAAGCAATTTAAATTTTACTTAAACTTAATTACAGTGGTGATCGAAGGTGGCCTCTTATTCGAACGCGTTCCGCGTTCGATAGAATTAGACCGAACGCAGGCCGCACGCGCGTTCGTCGCCCGCGTTCGAAGGTGCGTGCGGCCGATAAAAATTTGTAGAACGCGGCCGGCCGCGTTCTCTCAAATAAATAAAATCTACCGAACGCGCGATCGCACGCATCCTGCATTCTATCGAACGCAGCCGACGGCATGATCAAAGATTGCGCGTTCCCATGGGAAAATGAATTTTTCTTTTGTTAGGCTACGCCCACTAAGTTCCCGCCAAAACCTAAACGTATGTTTTATAATAATAAATTTTAAAAACATTGAAGAATATTTAACATTAGCATTTAAATAAATAATGCACAGCATTTTAAACACAATATTGTGACTGACATGGGTTCTTCTTAAATTCGGACGCAAGCCATAGTTTTACATTTTAATATTTCGAATACGATCCATACACTACTACAGCGTTTTTTGTGTGCGTTCAGTAAAAATTAAAAAATGCGTTCATGTATCAAGCTTACAACAGCTGAATTTATTGTGTGCGCAGGTTTGAGACTGGTGAAAATAGACAAGCAATTTAAACCTTCTTCAAAGCAATCTTCAAAATTTTAAAATTTTTGTTTGTATACTTACAATTACAATATTTTATGTAAATTCATTCGTCATAAAACATATCATACAATAATATACATTTCATAGTACAGCATACTTTTGTTACATAAAACGTTCCAGAACCTAAGATACATTTTGGAATTTGATTTTTTTCATTTATTTTTACAAGTTTAAATGCTGCACGATCTATGGAAATAAGCTAAAAGTTTTTTGCAAATTACAGTCTAAAAATTCAGAAAAAATCAATTTTACCACAAGCTTTGTTGTGTTAAAATTTCCAACCAAACTTTGTTGTGTTAAAATTTCAATGTGTTCTGCAGCTATTCACAGCTAATGTGACTCTTAAAAATCCAACTGCAAGGCAAGTAAAATTATGTAAAAATTTCATATCATATACTCGGAACAGGCCATCTGTGAAAATAGTTCGAACGACTGTCCTCCCTGTCCTCCCTTGTATACAAAAGCGCGTGAATGATTTTCAAAACAAAATATACCACAAAAGTTTTCGTGGTTTTTATTTTAGGTGATCGTAGTTTAGAATATATAAAAACACGAATGTTACACTCTTCAGTTTTGATCCGACTCAAAGCTATAAGTGCTACCCATATGGGATAGAATATTATATAATAGCACCGGGGGGGGTGGGGTGTGGTTTTGTTTTTTTGTTTTTTATTTTTTTTTTTTTTTTTTTTTGTGGGGTGTTGGGGGTTGGGGGGGTTGGTTTTGTTATTTTTTTTTTTTTTTTTTTTTTTTTTTTTTTTTTTTTTTGGGGTTTTGTATTTTTTTTTTTTTTTTTTTTTTTTTTTTTTTTTTTTTTCTTTTTTATTTTTTTTTTTGTAGTTTTTTTGCTTTTTGGGGTTTTTTTTTTTTTTTTTTTTTCCCCCCCCCCTCTCCTTCTACATATAGTACTTAAGAAAAACGAAGGAAAGAAACATTCTTCTTTATCTCTATGAACATTTAATGGTCTTCACCTTTGAGTGGGTGTTTGACTTTAGATTTAATAAGTTGCATTTTCTGGTTGTTTTTATAAAAACAACGGGTTTTAACATTCTCCAAAGCGATGGTGGATTCATCAGTAAACACCCAACAAGGGTTTATAAAATCAGTTTTTTCTGCTAGGAGTTTCTGACAAAATTGAACTCGAGGCAACTTGTTAGCTTCCCTGACCAGTTGAGCGTACCTGGTCTGTGCTTGACGCCACCCTAAGGAGAGCCTGAGTCTACGAACAGATACTGCTGGAATGCTCACACCAAACTCATGCAAAATCGCGGCAGAAAGCTTTTGAGAAGAAAGCTCGTTATCTTGCTCCATTTTCGAATCAATAAATTTCTTGGGCACGATTCAGAAATTCAAAAATTTGAAGGCTCAACAAACTTTCGAATTATTTTAATTTTCATTAAGCGTCTAAATCTATATCACAGCAGATTACTTTACTGCTATCACTGTAATCATATGTAATAAATATATACTCTCAAATCATAAATTAACCTTATGTTGCATTCTTATTCTTATAACTTAAAATAAGATAAGACAAGATAAAGATAAGTGTGCCAAATAAAAATGAAATTAACTAGAATTAGCATAAAACAAAATTTGAATGGTGTTTGAGCAACTTAATTTTGGATTTAATGAATCAGACCTTAATATCTTCGCAGTATTTCGGGTATCTTCCAGATTTGGCCCCATTAAAAATGTGCCCACGCACTACATATCTTGAATAAAATAGCCTGATTGCGTCATATGAAATTAAATCATCTTCTTCATGCAATTTTTGTTGAATTGCAACAAATGTTAAACCACTCTTTCGCAATTTTAAAATTCTTTCTTTTTGGGCCATACTTAAAGCCGTTATTTTCCGAGGCGCATCCATCGTATCGTTAAATTTTTTTGATTTCACACAATGTTTAGCAAAAAATAGACTTTGGTTGGAAACATAAAAACATGTTTTCACGTTTTCTCCACATTGTTCCAGTGATTCAGTTGGTAAACTCGCCCCCTTACCAGTGTAATAAAAACGGGTCTATGGTTCGTCTCCTAGAGCACGCCTTTTTGTGTTTTTTTTTTGTTTTTTTTCAGGTTTCGACTTGTGGAGTCATTTAGATGACGTTTGAAATGCGCCAAAAAAAACCAAGATTACACTATAGACCATTTAATCTAGAAAAATGAAAACTAAAAACTCGATAATGCGTGGTAACTGATGGAGCCACGGGATTCCAAAAAAATAGACAAATAGAAAAATTTCAAAATTGAAAACTAAAAACTCGTATATGCGTGGTAACTGACGGCGCCACGGAATTCCAAAAAATGGACAAATAGAAAAGTTTTAAAATTAAATTAAATTAAAATTTGATGATTAAAACGATCGTTTTCCATTCAATTTTAATTTTTTTTATTTGTCGATTTTTAAAGCCCGCGGGGCCATCGTTTACCACGCGTATACACGTTTTCGGTTTTCATTTTTGTAGTTTAAATGTTCTATATAATAAATAAAATACAATAAAAATAAAAATATGACACTTGATACACAATATTCCGATTCTACAAGGGCTATTCCCTATTTAAGCTCATAATCTATCGACTGATTGCACCAAAGTCAATGCATGAACAAAGTATAGCGAGGCTCCCAGCACGAACGACCACAGAATACATGCCGTGTGCGGTCGTTCGTGCCGGGAACCTCGCTATATTTTGTTCATACGTCGCGTTTGGTGCAATCAGTCGATACTTTGTTCGGTCGTGACCGCATAAACCCACCCCTGTTGGTTTTAAGCAGTATTCCGTTTTGTGTTGAGTGTTCTTCTGACGGTCGGACGGGGGCGATCGCGATTTGCTCGTGCCTTTTAGAAAACCGTATCGTTTCCAAATAGAACTTAGAACATAGCGTGATTTACCACAAACCGCTATTTTAACACTTTCAACATTGTGTGGATTCAAAAAATTATAAGGTATAAACATAAAATTACAGAAAACTCCAAACCAAAAGTAACAACACTAACAGACATTGTGTACACTTGCACTCTGTATGCACTTTGGTAATTATGGGGGAAGATTAGGAATAAAGGTAATAAACAAGATAAGGCCATCCTACACATTTCTTGTAACTGCTCTCATTTTTTAGTTGTACTTCTCTTTGCAGTATTAACAGGTGGTGTTTTGTTGGTGGACAATTTTGCACTCTGATTAAATTGACATCTCTTTTATGTGCGAAATAAACAAATTTTAATTCTTTCAATTTAAAAGGTATTAAGTGCAATTTAAAGTTTTAACCTGTACCGAAGAGTTTTGTCAAAAATCGAGTTAACTGCGATTTCAGACAGGTTTTTGTGCGGTCGTGACAGCACGTGACGTGACGGCAAATAGCCACGGAACCGTTATCAATGGTTAACAATCGTGTGGAGTGCGGCAATCGGAACCCCTAATCGTGTGGAGTGCGGCAAAAGGCGCAGCTGGCGCGCCCGGTCACTGTGTAACTGCGCCGTTTGACGCAGTCTGGCGCGCCGAAATGCGGCAAAATGCGCCACAGCTTGAAAAGCGCGAATTTCTCGAGTTTAATGGTCAGGTAATGTTTGTAAGTATTCCATGGGGTTGTTTGCACAGTTTGGTGCAAAATAATAAATTGATTTGAGTGGATTTGCTTTGATTTTGACTGATATCGATTGATTTACATGATTATTTTGCACTAAACTGTGCAAACAACACCGTGAGATACTTCCAAACATTACCTGACCATAAAAATTTAGAAATTTGCACTTTTCAAGCAGTGGCGCATTTCGCCGCGTTTCGGCGCACCAGAGTGCGCCTTTCGCCGCACTCCACACGACTAAGGGTTAAAAATAAGTCAATAAAAACACCATGTATAATGTATTGTTGTATTCTTGATAGTGCCGAATTTTTCCGTAAGCTTATTATCCATTCCAAAAGTCCATTTCAAGTTCATTCCAAAAATCCATTCCAAATCCATTTTAAATTTACAAAAAAATAGTAAATTCCACATATGTTCATTTTTGTGAATTTTACCATAAGCTTATCTTCCATTTCAAAAGTCTATTTCAAGTTCATTCTAAAAATCCATTCCAAGTTTACAAAAAAAATTTAAATTCCAGATCTTTTCATTTTTTTAATTTTTCCATAAGCTTATCATCCATTCCAAAATTTCATTTCAAGTTTAATCCAAAAATCCATTCCAAATCCAATCCAATTCCAATTCCATTCTAGGGACCAGCCCCGAGTAGCCCACAGCCACCAATAGCCCACAGTAGCCCAGCCACGAGTAGCCCTCAGCTACACCCCGCATCTGTTCCTATGATTGCACCGGCAGATCTTTCCATCCGTCCATTAGATGCAATCACTACTGCTATTAATAAGCTAGGAGGATCGTTAGACAAGCTTAATCAAACTCTGGATGTAATTGCCAGGCAAAACACTACACTTATTGAACAAAACACAATATTAATCGAAAAACTTTTGTCGCATGAGCCATGTGTGCAACCGCCAGCTGTACACCAACCTACAGCAACTGTTCCTGTGGATGCCGATGTTCCTGGAGCCGCGCCTGCAGGAATTGCTGCAGCTGCAACTGCCCAACCTCCGCTACAAGCTGCCGCCACAGCTGGAGAAGAAGGGCCAGCAACGTACGGCAACTATTTTTCACACGAACTGATTGAATCATTTTATCTCGAAACTCAAAACTGTCCGCGAAAGTTTTCTGGAAGACTATTAAAGGCGGTTGTAGAATCCACAGAGGAATTAATTAGAAAGAACGTGGCCAGAGTAAGTGGGAAAGAAAAATTAAACCCACATAAAATTTCGTGGATAAAGCTCGTGATAACCATTGTATTACTTTTGGCTCGAAGTTCTCCAGTGACGGCTCCAATTTACTCCGGGTAACCAACCAACCCAATTCCCCCTTAGCTGCCGCAACTAAGCTCACCTGGAGTTGATTATGCTATTTTTACTTTAAAAGTAACATAAGTGAGTTATTTCAACAATAATGCAAACTTAAATGATTAAAACGACTTTTGGTTTCAAGGTGCTGTGAGTTTGGAAGTATTGGGCTTTACCTCTTTGAGTTTCTTATTTTTGTTTAAAGGTACAGTGCGAAATCAAACTTTTTGTCTTTGATTTTGATGATTTTTTGTAAAAACATTACCCCTGCCCCCAATAGCCCACAAAATTTTTTTCATCAAAATATATCCACTGGTTCAGGAGATATGACCCCCCAAATTTTTTTTTAATTTATGTACTGGAAAGATTGCTCAATGGGTATGAAAATTTAAGTTACAAATATTAAACTCAAGGAAAGCGGCTACTTTTTACTTTCAGTTCATACCTTGATTGTTCAAATTGGTGCAGTATTCGTCGAGATATTGCGTTTCCTGTAGAAAAACCCTCGATTTTTTCGCTAAGAAAACCAAACGACGGCAGTGATTTGATTAAGTTTGCCAAACATTTTTGCCTACACTTTGTATTTTTAACAAATCGGGGAATGTCATAAAAGTATTGAAATTTAAAAAAATCGCATGGACATCTTTAGGCTGGACAACGCATTTTAACAAAAAAGGATCCTATGGACTTAAAAAGTTGAGAAATTTTTTGTTTTTGAATTGGCTTAAACTTATTGGTTAAAGTAATTAGTCAATGAAAAGCCAGAATATTATGTTTTTTTTGAAAAGATGTACATGGACATCTTAATACTGGAAAACATATTTTCACTAAAGAGAGTAAGGACTCTACTTTTCCAATCATAATTTGCAAAAGATAACAGTGTGGGGAATTTCATAATGAGTGTCGAATATATTAAAAGTAACATAAACATTTACATCTTTATGCTGGACAAAAATTTTTTACAAAAAGAGGAATGGACTTGCCTCTCCAATCACAAAAAAATTGGAATAAATGAGATATCATCGAAAAGATTATTGACGCGTCGTAGTTAAACTGCTCATCATGTAAGTATATCCGGTAGCCAGCAAAATATTTACTGTAATTAACGGTGATGTACGGTTTTGTGGTAATTACCGCACTGGATGCCGGCTATACTCCCATGTTAAATGAAAAGATGAGCGGTTTAACTACTGTGTTTATAGTTCAGTGAGTATCTTCCATAAAGCGGAGATAAAATTAACATGGACAACTTTATGCTGGACAACATATTATCACCAGAAGAAAGACGGACCAGAAGGGACACGAAGGGAGAAGAGTTGAATTTTTTTAAAAAAATTTAGCAAATGAATCCGAAAAATACAGGAAAATTATTATTTGTCAGCCGTATGGCTGACACGGGCTACTTGTGTACTAAATTTGCTTTCTCTTTATTTTAATAGTGAACGTGATTGGTTTGTATAGAGTTTACAAAAATAGTGCCTTTTAAAATAAAAATGAATTGATTATTTTTTGTCAAAAACTCTCTTTATACAAAAAGTATCATTGTTTATTTTAAATGATTAATTGCAAACTAATATAATTTTATATACACATTTTTCTTACAGGGTTTAGTCAGTAAAAAATTATTCTAGTACACATTTTCGCACATATTATATCTATCATAATTGCACAATTTATGGTTATGTTAAGTGCTACAACAACATGCTGTAGCAATTAATTGATTTTTTTAAAGGCAAATCAATTGCATTTATGGTTTTAATTTCCTAATTTGTTGTTACTTTGTTTTAAATATGTACTAAAACACTAATTGTTGGCTATAAAAACTGGATACAACCATTATATTGCAATCTGAGGGCTTCAAATTAAATTCTTTTTGTAAATATAAAAATCAAAAACACCGAGTTTTGTAAATGAAAAATGCTGATCAAAAATTTTCAAGGATTTTAAAAGAAGCTCGTCTTTTAACATAGTTTAGTGTTGACCAGGGTTTTTAATGTTAATAGAGTCCTGATTTGAGCAAATATGTTTCTTATTTAAGATTGGCGCCGAGTCACATTTCATACAGGATAAGTGTTGCTCACTGCGAAAAATCCCACAAAGAAAATGTTTTCGTGTGTGACATTTATTTTCTATGTATTTAAATTATGATAAACAAATATTTACGTGGTAGAGTGGGATCATAATCCCGTGATTATAAATTGATCTATTTAAAACCGTGAAAATTACGCTGTTCAAAGCGATGTCTTAGTTTTTGATAAGGAAAATATTTATTTGGAAGACTATCTCATTTTTTTTTAATTTTGCGTAGCTGGCAAATATTAATGATTATATTATGCATTTAAATAACGAATACAAGATTTATAATCAAAAAAATGGAGGAACATGAAAAAAATTTTTAAACTAATTTTTAAAACTATATAAACAAGAAAGTTATAAGACAAATTTAGGCAATAAGTACCTGGCGACAGTTTAATAATTGCTTGTATGCAAAGCCCTTAAAAATTAAATTTGTTTATGTAAACTGAACATATGGTTTTAATGAGTTAGGAGTAAATGATTGAGTTTTTCAATTTAATTTCTTATTTTGAATGGGGATTTTTATTCAAAAGTTGGTTTTTAGATCAGTTATACCAGTTACACCAGCAAAACAAAAAGTAAAAAAATTAACAAACAGTGTTGCTAAAAAGCGTTTCAGGTTGCAGGATCCTAAGAAATCTAAGGGTTCACCCCATGGTTCACCATCTTTATAGGTTAGATTTAGCTTTTGACTTGACACTTTAAACCCGCACCCAAATCATGGCTTTTACATAACGGATCTTTAAGTGAATGGTTTTTGGGGTGATAAAGGTATATGAAGCGCAATCACAACATTGAGAAACAGAGTTGTTAATGTTTTAAATGTGTCAAGTAGCGCTAGCTGTGGAAAACAAAGGATGCACCCCATGGTTCACTACCAGTCATTATAGATAAGATTCCAAGGACCTGCATAAAACTCCAGTTCATGTTTGCTAACGACGCATAAGTTACAAAACTCATGATTACCTGGGAAACAAAAAAACAACTGTGATTTTGATTGTAACTTACATACTAAGACTATCTGCTTTACACCATATCTTTTATGGCTTGATTAGTAGAAATGAAAAAAGTTAGGATTGGATATGAAAAAAAGACTCACACCTGTACCTAAACCAAAAAAAATAATATTACAAAAAATTTAAAAAAAAATGGAGCAATTTGAACATTAGTTCTGTGCTGAGTAAAGCGAAAAATGTTTGTTCATATAAGTGTTACGTTCTTATTGTTTTAAAGCATTTTTACCAGCATTGTTCAAGCTAATTTACCCTTGAAACAAGTTGTATGCAGCAGCGTAGCAAGAAGAGAGGTCTCGGCATCCAAAACCCTGCATAGCTGAATTTTTTGTGAGAGAGAACCCTTACGTTTCTTTTTTGATTTCGAGAGAAAAAAATTGTTTAACATAGTCTAAACTCATAACAAATTAACATTCCGTCAGTTTAAAAATCATTCAATAAAATGGAATAATAATGTTTCTTTGTTTCCAGTTATGACTCTTAAGTGTTGTTTAAAAGAAGTCACATTTGTTAATGCATACTCTGTAAGCTCACTGTTAGAATATGAAACATACATATGTCTGGTCAACACATCTAGTAAAAGATATTAAAAATATTAAGAAAGCTTAACTTGTATTTACGCGCAAACTGTTTCATAGATGTGGTCTCAAAGAGTTTCATATTTGATTAGATTAGAATTTTTTGGTTTAAAAACATTTGAATTTTTTAGAAAATGTAATGATCTTAAAATGTGTTTTAAAATCTTAAACAAAAAGTTCATATTCATCCAAAATTTTTTAAACTTAAATAAATACTCCAAAGCATGTAATAATGGCTCAAAGTAATATCTTGAAAAACCAAGACTTGATTTACGAAATACTTCTTTTTTGTTTGTGTTTTTATTGCCTGGAACCAATGACCTAAACCAGCTATTTTATCTTCAAATTAAAAACAAATTAATTTTTTTTATAAATTTATTAATGCTATTTTACATTTTTTTTCTTGACAGTTGTACCTACATAACTACTTTGTATTTTTTGTGTTTCATTTTCGGTACGTAAGTGTGTATTGTATTATTATATTTATATACCTGTGTAAAATAAACATTTACGTTTAGGTTCAGATTTATCCTCTGAATTATTTTTGTCTTATTTGCGTTCTCATAGCCCAGCTACACCTCCCCTTTGGACGGTAGAAGAAATCAGTAATGACAATGTCAGGAAATGACACCTCTAATTTTAGACCGCTTTTATCGCGTAGTGCAGTTGCAGCAGAATCGAAAAAAAACAGGGTTATTTATTTATTACAAATCTTAGTCTCTGGTTTTTGGCAATCTGAATTTACAAAGCGCTTTTGTCATTTATCACAGAGCGCTTTTTTCCCTATATTTTATTACTGTATATAATTAAACGGTCACTTGTTAGACTGTGTTTTGCTAATGTATTCTAAAACTTATATACGTGTAAAACCTCATACATCACAACGCTTTTGAGTAAACTACAGTTATACCGCGCCCTACCGCGAAAGAGCGATCCTTAGTTTTGCATACGTTCACCGCCGTATCCAGGATTTCATTTGAGGGGTTATTACTTAAGGGAAAAAATACGTGCTCCAAGAGAATATGAGGGGCCATAGCCAAGGGTATAGGAAGAGCATATTTAGAGTATCTCACAAAAGGCGGCTGGGTGGTTGAAGGAGTTGAAGGTGCCTGGGAGTCCTGGGGGCGGTAGCTCCACAGGAAAATTTTTTTGAAAGCACGTAAAAAACTAATATTGGAAACCTTTTTAAAAAAATTAAATTCGATAATTTGACCGGTGGAAATTAACTTTGAAGGGGTCTGGTCTGGGTTGGAACCCTCGAGCAGAATTAAAGAGCAGAGCCTTTTATTGAGGGTTCAGGGGAGAGGGCAGAATGCCCCCCAGGAAAAAAAATTTTTATTTGAAGCACCTAAACACACTTCAAAAATTTATTTAATTACAAAATATTAAAAAATGTAAGGTATAAAAATAAAGAAAATTTTAATAAATTAATTTATAGATTGTTTATCCATTTTAAGCGTGATTTTATCACTTTAAATTACAAATAATTATGTAATTTTTTTATTATCTAAAGTTGATAAATTTTAATTTATTATCTAAAGAAGTTTAAACATGTATATGCCTTGACTATTGAAAGCCATAGACCATTTAAACTTCCCGCGTAGCGGGAAAATTTTGGGTTTTTGACTGTTTATATACTTTTAAAATGCAGCAACTAATAATAAAAATAATATTAAAACCAATTTTTTTCTCTTCTAAAATTAAAAAAAAAATACAATGTTATCTCCCCTTACAAAAAATCCGGCTTCCTTGTATTTGGGGGGTCGGGGTGGCTACCTGGTGGGTATTTAAGCACGCCATTACTAGCAGAACTATGGTAACTGTAAATAAATGTTGAGGAATAAAATGAATATTAAATTTTATTTTTCAAAGGCTACTTCATACGTTGTATAAATTTTTAAGAGCTGAGAGCGTTTACTTATAAAGTAAACGGGCACTTAGTAGATTGTGTTTAGCTTTTACTGAAATTATAATTTCAATTAAGGCACGGTGCCTTTGTAAAAGTTTTCATTTTACTGAAAAATTACAATAAATATGTCATATATATATATGTTTTATGTTAACTGTATATTATTTTGTGTCATTTAGTATGATGATTAAGTGTTAATCCTTTGCAACGGTAAGCTAAGTAACATTACTAATATATTTAAAGTGATTTTTTTGACAATTGATAACAATTTTAATGAATGTGAACGATCATTTAGGTTTTTTAAATATTGTACTTTAATTATTCCACTCTACTATATTTTATTTTATTCTATTTTATTTTAATAAATATTGCAATCCATTATTAAATATAATAAAAATAGATTATAAAACAAATAATAAAAACTGTTAGATCGACAAAAAGCGCTGTATAACAATTATGGCAACAAAGCCAGCGGGTCATGGGTAGTTGTAGTGGTATATAGAATTGTCCGGATAAAATAAACCAACAGTGGTAAGTTGAAACATTTTAATTTGTTTTATACTTTTATTATAGTCATTTTGTCTTAACCCGTTCCCATAATTGCTTTTTCCTCGGTACAACCGTTAAACCTTCGTATGACCTATATTGTACTTCCGTTGTACATAATTTTTTTTAATAGTGCCCAGCGAACGAGAAAATTAAATTGGTTAAAGCTGTATGGTAGTGACATGCATATTTTTTTACAGAAATTGTATTACGTAGTATATTTCATATTGCAAAAATTTGCATATTACTACCGTACAGCTTTAACCATTCCAATTTGCTCGCTCACTGGGCACTCTTCGTGCACAAAAATTATGCATGATGGAAGTACGACCTAGGTCATGCGGAGCGATTGCCACGGTAAGGTTTACGTACGACGTTTGTCATATGAAAATACTACCACCGTGAGACGAAGATTTTATCTTTGTCGTACGAAGGTTTCACGGTTTTAACGGAAGGGGAAAAGGCCATTGCGGGAACTGGTTAATTAATAAATAAATATTTATTTTTTTATTTAAAAATTATAAATAGCGCGACAGCACCACGGAGCGATTTAGCACCGCGGCTCCGCATCACACATAATTAGAGAACGTGGGTATATTCGGAAATTGTGTGTCTTTTTTTCTTATTATCTTTATTTTTATTGTAACACTTTTCTCTTAAAATCGATAGTGATTCATCAATATAAAAGTGGCCTAATCGGAAAGCACAGGAGGTTTTCCAATTTTTGATTGTGGCGATTGTTAAAATTTGTTATGAGCGTAATTTTTTCAGTTATCAATCCTTTCGACCATAGGGAAACTACAATTTGATTGCGTAATTGGTTTTCTAAATAAAAAATCAATATCAACTATAGTCTATTTTTTATCTAGTGAGCAACTGGAAAAGCCAGATGCTGTAGATTACTAAAACCACATATAGATCCTCCTACTAACCTGCATCTTTTATTTGTAAACATACACCTGGAGAGAAATCGCCGTGTTTTTTTCTACTCTATTTAGAGAGCATTTTTTATGGCTAGTTTTAATTTTGAAAATGCATATTCTTTTAAAAAAATGTTTCATGTGAACCAGCGAGATAGAAACACGCTGTGGCCCCTAAGTTTTGGCCATTTAGCTGCAGGGTCGATCATAATGTTTGACGAATGCAGTACGTCCGCATAAGTAAAACATTTAATCAAGTTGTGATTTTTTTGTAATTTTTCTTTTATTATATGATTTTATTTTATCTAAGTTTCAGTAACAAGAAAAGTGTTTTGTAAATCCGGCAACAAGAACGCATACTAAGTCATGGAAACCTTTTGAGGGTCACGCTAAAACCAAAATTCTGAAGCTTAAAAGGTGATTTTAAAAACAAAACACATTTTAATATTGTAATCTTTCATAGCAATATTGAATAAATAACTGTTATGATAGTCATAATATAGTAATAATAATAGTAACAATTTGATAGTAATTTTAAAATGTGTTGTTTTAGGTGGCAAAGATTAGATTTATACAAATTTACATTATTGTTAATGTTTTGGCATACTCTAGAACCTTTATCTATTCCATCTAGCATGGTACTTGTGGGATAGTACCATGGAAAAGCACAGTCATACTTTTCGTTTTCGATTTGATGATTTTTGTGAAAACCTTACCCCTGCCCCAATAGTTCACAAAATTATTCTCGTCAAACATCTTCAGTAGTTCAGGAGATACTGTATGACCCTTAAAATTAGCATTTTCTCGATAATTCAGTATTTGAAAAATTGTCCAATAAGTATAAAAATTCAAGTTATGAAAGATGCACTTAAAAAAGCGCAGTTTTCTACTTTCTTTCGACACCTTAATTTTTAAGATTGGTACAGTATTTGTTCAGATAATAGGGTTGAAAAAAACCTGCAATTTTTTGACCACAACCATGAAGTGTCAGAATCGAATTGTAGCAGCAAACTTAAATAGGTTTCTAAGAAATGTGAGGGAGTAGTGTGGTTCAATCGGTACTGTGTTGACTTCGTGTATACATATCCAACGAGTTCAAACACCAAGCAATACATTTTTTTGGTTTTTTATCAAATAAAAAAATAAATTTACTTCTCTGCGCTTTTTGCATATTTACATTTTTCACTTGACCCTTCACTGTTTTTTTTATCAAAACCTCAAGTTAGAATTTGATTTTAGACACAATCAAATATGATTAGAATAGTCTCAAAGTTTTTCTTATTGAATTATATAAAAATGATAAATTTGTTAGCTATTTTAAAAATTATGGTGATAAAAACAAAAGGTGTTCAAAATTTGTTGTTTTGAAAAGATTTCGTTTGTTTGTGTACATGAACGTGAGCAGTTGTGGTTTAAATTTTTTTTTCAGTTGATTTTTCTTTTTTTGTTGGTGTGCGGTTTCTTAATAAAAATAGAATTAAAACATCTGAAAATTGGAAAGATATGAAAGAATGAAAAATGTTTGGATATTGTTTATGTTTGGACATTCATGGTTAAACTTGAATGGTTCAAAATGCTTTGGAAATTTTTAATATGCTATTTTTGAGAAAGTTTTTGAATAAATGAAAGATAAAATTTGGTTAATTAGTGTCCACAAGAAGACAACTACTGGAAAATAAACTTTAAACTACTTGATTAAACATTACTAAAATGGTGCTTATTGTATTAAAAGTGCATTTCTTGATAATGCTTTAGTAGGTTCTGGCTTATTGCAAAATAAATATTATCTTATTTTATCTTTAAAAATCGTTTAAAATGCTTTATTAGATCATTTTTAGTAAGAAAATTGTGGTTTCTGCCCAATAGCAGTTTTTTTGAACATAATATCTTAATAAATAATGAACCAATCTTAATAATATAAAGGTATGAAAAGAAAGTTGAAAGTAGCGGTATTCTTTTATAGTTGCTGAGTGAATTTTTACTAACTTAAATTTTTATACCCATGAAGCAATCTGTCAAGTACAAAATTACCAAAAAAAAAACACTTTTTTGGAGGGTCATATCTGCTGAACCACTGAAAATTTGACGAACAAAAGTTTTTGAGGCTATTGGGAGGCAGTGGTCAGGTTTTAAAAAAATCATCAAAATCAAAGACAAAAAATGTGACTCTGTACCGCACTTTTAAGCTCCATTGACAAATATGTTTCAAATTTTGGCAGAAAGATACATACAGTAATGAAAAAAAATCCAATTTTTTTGGCTGCTTTTATAATGCAGTTTTATAATGCATTTTATCATGCATTTTTAAATGTTGATTGCAAAAATTCCTAATGAATTTAGAAGACAATCAGTAAGGTTACTTTATATGTAATATAAAAAATAAAATAACAAATATGTAATTAATTATTTATGTTAATTATCATACAAAGTTAAACTTTTGTGCAAATTCAAAACACGTAGTCCTTTTTGTAGGTCTTACACATTTCCGTTTTAAACTAAACAAACATTTGAGCCAACTAAACTTTAAATATATAATGCAACTGTATATACTTTTCACCTTAGAATCTCAGGTGTTTGTACTGCTAGACCTATGTTCGACCAGGTTTCAGCAATTCATACAGCTTCAAATTTCTGTGTGGCGTGTTGCTTTTAAACACTGAAATCCTTCGGTTTAAATAGTGCAATCTTTTAAAAACCGAATTCAGCTTCTATAAAATGCATAAGTTATCTAAAAAAAATTAATGCAATCAACGGATTAATGACAACTCGTTTTCGCATTTAAACTATCATCACAAATCAAACCAAAAGTTGTATTAATATAAGCCCCCCTCCCAAAAAAAAACAATTCTTTTGTCAGCGCGGTTTTTTATTTTTCGCGAGGATTATTTTTTGATGCCTCGGTCATCAAAGTGTATTCAAAAACTCCGGAATAATTTTTAAATACAGCCTGTGTGATATTAGCAAAAAAAGATTTATTGTAGTATGCGAAATTTTAGCTTTTTACATAAAAGTTTTGAAAAAATACCTTTTTATATTTTTTTTATTAAAACTTTCTTTTTCTTCTTTTTGTTTTTGTGCTTATTTAAACCGAAAATTCACCAAGAAGAGATAAAACAAAAAAACGAAGTTTTTTATATAGATCCTTGAAATAGTACCGCCTTAGTTTTTTTATAAATAGAGATCGATGTACCCCCAAAATTTTACAAGGTTCATTTTCAAAACTTTAGTTAAAAACCATATGTTTGAACTTTAATTCTATTAAATTAAATTTCTATTAAATTTCACACAATAATGTCAACAATATCAGCTTTACCTCGATTTATCCAATGGTTACTATTTTTAACAACACACAATGTAAACTCAAAATTATTACGAGGTCAATTTTATAAAGTTCCTTAAATACTGTTCCTAATGCTTATACTCATATGAAAGCTCTTAACACGGTGAGGCTAAAAATATTAAATTTAACCCTATTTACCCAGTGGTTACTATTTTTATAACCTAAAATAAATGTACCCCTAACATTTTTGGGGGTACATTATGGGTTATAAAAATGGTAAACACGGGCTGCATTGAGTTACAATAGATATTTTTGACTTTAGCGTGTCAAGAAGTCTTATATAAGTATATGAACACGACGTTTAAAATAAACCCTTTTTTATTGTTATTTATTTCGTCAAAAGACAGAACAT
>JASAMX010030971.1:0-26426 GCA_030248175.1 Microlaimidae sp. YZB2_3 | reverse complement strand
TGCCATACACACTGTACCTTGAAACCAAAAGTCCTTGTAATCATTTAAATTAGCATTATTGTTCAAATAACTCACTTATGTTAGTTTTAAAATAAAAATAGCTATTCAACTCCAGGTGAGCTTAGTTTTGCCAGCTAAGAGGAGGGAGGGAGAAGATTAGGGTGGTTAGTTGCCTTAGGTAAATTGCATCTGGAATTCGGGAAGGAAGGACTTGGGGTTCACTCAGCTGGCTTTCTGGGGGTAGACCAGGGGTTGAAATATTTAGAAAAGTTGGGAAAAGGGTCAGGGCGAGTCTGGTTTTCAAAACAAAATACTTTTTAAGAGTGACATATTTAAAATTCTGGAGGGGAGTCAGGTTGAAAAATTCAAAAATTTCAGAGAGAGAGAAGACTTGATTATTGTTTATGAGGAGAGGTCTTCAGTTAGAAGTCATTTTAAAGACATTTTTTTCTTCGTTTTTCCAAAATTGGGGGGGGGGTTAACTTTTTCTCCCCCCACACTTCTGAGTGGGGGGGGGGGGTTAAACCCCCCTATCAGAATTTGGGGGGTTAACCCCCCCAACCCCCCGCCCCCGTGCCCATGTATGGTTATGACCCCACCTAATGCCCAAAAATTACGTATTTTTGGCATGTACAAATTATGTTGTTAAGGAAAATTCTTTATTGAACTCCTAAACAATGAATGTAATAGTATATTTTTCAAATTACCAAGATTCTGGCGGCTTTAACTATACCTCAAAATTTTTTCTGGTCCTGGTGTGAAGGCGTCTACCCGTTTTGTATAAGAACCTGTTAAAAATGTGTTAAATTTTAATTATGAAAATAAAAAACTTTTGGAATTCGTCAAAAACACACAATAGAAAAATATGTCAAAATAGACTTTAGCAGAATATTTAGGTTTCGCTTTGGCTTAGAATAACTAAAATTAGCAAAAGTAAGTTTAAATAAGTTTTAAAAGCCAAATAAAAAAACTGTTGTCCATGTTTTTGGTGGTCCATGTAAACATTAAGATTTTAATTTTTGTGTAGATATTTTTATATTCTCCAGATTTCTAGCAATGTAAAAATATGATTTTTAATATATTTAGTAGCTTAACAATTTTTTAACAAGCAACAGCATAAACTGCACATACCAAAAACGACAGCTTTTGGGTATAAATGTGCTTAGAACTTTTTACGAAAGTTTTATATTCCAAAAATAACTTCAAAAATGAGGTAGTTTGTAATTTGGGGTATAAAGATTTTATTTAATTTTATTTTTCGATAGGTCAAACTCATGATTGGTACACGTATGGGACGAATTGTGCTAAGTAATTTTATTTACTTGAAAATGTTTAAAAATAAAACTCAGTAGAACTGTAATTACACTAAAAACTCTATTACAAATGAATGGGCAGTTTTTTAAGATATATTCAAATGTAAAAACCTACCACTGAAGAAAAGTATAAATATGTACAAAAGCCTTTTATTGTTTTTAACATGAAAACTGTGAAAATTTAATTTAGTGGAACTATATATATATATATATATATATATATATATATATATAAATATATATATATATATAAATATATATATAATTATTTATACCGAACACTCCTTTGAAAATGGGTATAGTTTTTTCAATATCGTCAACGCTAAAAACCTATCGCTACCACTAAACTGACCCCTGTTTTCAATACATTAATTGCATCAACGGGGCCTGACCGCAATTTAAACTAGCTCTTAAAAATCAATCCATAATAAATGCATGAGTCTGTCCGGGCTACATTTTTAATATAGTAAATCAGTTTTAAGAAAAATTATGGTAAACTGCATTGTAAACTGCATTGCATTGGTAAACTGTAAACTGTACAGTAGCAAAAATTGTTGTACTGCTTTGTTTTGGTTTTCTATTTTTTATACACAAAAAATTTAATACAAACATTTCCCCGTATAACCACAACAGACTATTTACCATTCTTATTAACAGCTATGCAGAAGAAGAGACGAGGGTGTTTCCAGATTTATTAAGCAAAGAACCGATTCTTAAACTGGCTCCTCAGCGCTCCACGAAACAGTTCTACCCCTTTTTTCGCTCAAGTCGATTTCCGTATGTGCCGCCAACCGTTCGCTTTTGCCTACCCGGTGAAAAAGGTATTTTTTACTGTTTTATTATATTAAATTTAATAAAAACAAAATATACGCAGCATCGTTATAATTATTATTATTATTTAAAAAATTATCATTATTATTATTAAAAAAAGAAAGCACCAAGCATAGCTTGTTTTTTTTTTTCATTATATTTCAATATAGCGTTAGAGTTTAAATTTTTACCACGAAATAATAATAATTAAAATCAAAACAGAAAAAGAAAGATTCAAAGTTATTTTTTTTACCCAAAAAAATTAAACCAACAAAATTATAACTATTAAACTAAATTAACAAACAAAACAAAATTACTTTTTAAAATGTAATTCAGCGTGTTATGTTCTATTATTTTATGCTGTATCTTTGATTGTCAATAAAAACGTGCCAAAAACATAATTCAAACGTTAATAAAAAGTAATAAACAAAGCTCAGTTATAAAATGTTTACAAAAATTATAATTAAATTGTTTATAAAAGATGTTTTTTTGCTATGTACAATTTACCTACCTATATGGTAATATTCTTGGTTTTTTTTAATTTGTTTAGTTGAAAAGCCAAAGCGAGCTGTGGCAAAAAATCTTAAATGGTGCCACAATAATCTCATTCCTAAAGTGATTCGAAAGTGCCTGGCTGGAAGTCATTTTCAAATCGTTCACGGTAAAAAATAAATAAATATTTAATGTCTAAGGTGCGCCCCAGAAAATGTTGATGCAAATCTGTCACAATTATTGCCAGTCCAATTTAATGTTGAGTGTTTAATGGGCGTTTTCGAGCTCGGAAATGCATTCCACCGTATAGTTCATTTTTAACGATCAGTGTTCCTAAATTACGTGAATTACAAAAGTCCCCCTCCACTTATTGAAAAAAAACTATCTATAAAGTATCAAATGTTTGATATTAAAAAAATAAACCTATTTTACCTATTTTTTTAACAGTATAAAAATTACGATTACTATTAATGCTGCAAGCATATTTTTCAATGTAGAAATAAAGTTTTGTTCAGTTCGAGTTCTTTTTTTAAAATTTTTATTGCCGTATCTACTAATATTTTGAATTTTATTCCTACTGTATCACATAATTACCAAAATTAATCAAAAAATGTTTTTCAAATTTTTAAGTCTAGTTTTTCTAATTATTTTTACTAATATTTTTGTATAAAAAAAGCAGTTTTAAACAAATATTTATAAAACTGTATCTTCTAAAGAATTAATTGTAAAACGTGTTTCCAAATCATTGACCAAAGTTTTCAAATGTATGAAATAAAACGTATGTTTGTTTCTAATAGCAGAATTGTGTTTAATAATTAATTATTGTGCTGCAGATAATGCAAAAATAGCATTAAATAATATTTTTTAGAAGAGCTTTACTGGATGGGGTATTGGGGAAAACATTTAAAAACGGCTAATTACAGGAATATCTTGCCGTATCAAAAGGTATTTTTAGTAGTAATATTTTGTTTCAATTAAGATTAAAAATGCTTGTCCAAATTAAGAAAGTCAAAGCAAACTGTTGAATTGTCTCAAGTGTTTAAGCTAGGAACAATCGCAAAACAATGAATCGCGGGGGAAGAGTTACAAAATTAAAATCAAAATTCGAAACCCGATTTTAATCCAGCCTAGTCCACTTAATATTTAAATATATAGAAAAAGATCTCTTTTTTTCCCGGTTGTGTTATTTCTAAAACGAGAATTTTTATTCATTATTTTTGTAGAACCTATTTAAACTGTATAGTTAATCTACAATAAAACAGCGACGTACCTGGGGTTTTATTGGAGGCATAAGTGGGCAGGGGAGCATAGGTGAGAAAGGGGGGGCGCAGGGTGGGGTCAACCCCCCTAGCCTCGAAATTTTGGGGCCCCCCCTAGACGAAAATCTAGGGGGCCCCTCCCCACAAATTTCCGAATTTTTTACCCCTGACCCCCCTCTAGATTTTGAAATCTGACCCCCCCTCCCCTCTCAGGAAAATTTTAGGTACCTTTTTTATACTAAATTTTCTTCCAAAAACGTGAATTTTCATCACATATTCATGCTTTTACACCCTTTTTATACATGAATATGGCTTTTTTTTTCTCTATAAAATGTAGTATTATCCTATAAAAAGAACAATTATTAAAGTTATTATGGTTTAAAACTGTTTTGCTTTGGACACCGGACCCCACCTGACCCCCCTCTAGATTTCAAAATTTCGCACCCCGGGTCGACCCCCCCTAAAAAGCTAGGGGGGGGGGTCCGGACCCTCCTGGGACCCCCCTCCTAGAATTCAAAATTCGATTTACCCCGGGTAACCACCCACCCCCTAGCTTCCCCGACCGTGCTCACCTATGCAGGGGAGGGGTTGGGTGGGGGTTATACCCCCAAAAATCCGGATTATAGCTGACTCCCCCCTAAAATTTGGGGGTACCCCGGACACCCCCCCCCTTAAATTTGTGGGGTTCCAGTACTAAAAACGCTAAAAATGGGGTATTTGAGATATACCCCAAAAAAGTTTTCGGGACACTTCCCCCAAATTTCGAGGGTCGGGTATACCCCCCATAATCCGGGAGGCTGCCCAGCTATGATTGGAGGACAGGAAAATTGAACGCCAATTTAAAACAAGAATAGTTTGTTCTTTTTTTCGTTTTATAGGCTCAAAAATCCGGGATATTAGTTTTTTTTTCAGCGTTAAAAACGTGTACACTTTTTTTAGCATTGAACACATAATTTACTTTTTGTTGCGCAGAAAGAAAAATATTTGTATTTTAATCAATTAAAATGTACTTTTGATTTTTTCAGTCAATCAAGATTATACTATTGCTATAATATCATTTTTTAAAATCGGGAAAATCAATTTTAATTTTAAAATTGTTTTTCGGTAAAATATAAATAGAAAATGTTATACTAAATGAGAAAAATAATAGCAGTTTGATGGAACAAAATTATAGTTTGCACAACAAATGTGAATGTGGATTTAAAAATTTCTAAAGTGATTTCATCACGTCACAGAAGGTTTGATTTTAACGACAGTTATATGATTTCTGTGTAATAAAACCAAAATTTATGACAGCTTTGTGAGTGAAACATGCTGAATTAAAAGGTTTAATTTGGTCGGTATTAATTTTGTAAGGTGACATTTAGGTAAATCATTTTCCTGGTGGATTTCACCTGGGAAGGAAAGATCGGCTGTGGATAAACTTAAAGAAAATGGCCTTGCAGTTTGGACAAGAAGAGTTCGACCTGATGCCTCCAACATATATTATGCCCAAGGACGCTAAGCGCCTTAAAGCTGTGATGAAAGATAACCCTAAACAACGATTTATTCTGAAACCGGTAATTACAAAAAATGGATATAAAATAGAACGAATTAGAAATTAATAGCCATATTTTATTTTAGAATTGCTTCAAAAATGTAAAAAACGAAAACTTTTTGCTGGATTATTATGACAAAAGACTATCTCTTTTTTTCTCCTTTTTTCACCTTCACATTTTTGGTCCTTACCTCTAAAAAATATCAAGTTTTTTGATTTCCCTAAAATCTTGGCAGTATTTTCTTAGGTTGCCTGCCACTCTTAGCATTCCAATTTGGTTATACTTTTAAATTATCTTATTATGTAAACGATCGTAATTTAACCGCTTTTTAGTAAAGATGGGGTTGGTGGGACCCAATAATTTTTTTTATAATTCATGACCTATTGATAGGTAAGCATTGTAATCGGTTTTTTAAATTAATTTAAGATTCTTAGCACTAATATAACACTTACATTAAAGTAAAGTCAGCTATTTAAGTACAAAAAGTCTACAAAAATACTATTTTTTGCTACAAAATTGTATTTTTACATACAATAAGAGTGGCATCGCCTGACCGCGGACAAGTATTTGTCTATTTTTTCAATATTATTTGTTTCATTTTCTGTTTAAACTGTTTAAACTAACATTTTAGCCTGCTTCTGCCAGAGGCTCGGGAATCAGAATAATTCATAAATGGAATCAAGTGCCTAAGAATCAATCTTTTGTTGTGCAAAAGTAAGCTTTGAATTAGAGTGTGCAAAACAGAAATGTAATTTTTGATCACACAATCATATAGTTGCAGGTCACGGAAGGTGTTCGGGTTATGAGTGGGCAGTGGGAGTGTTGATAAACTTAAGAAAAAAAAATCCTAAAACTACTGGACACCTCCGCCGGTACCACCCCCCTAACATTTTGGGGTTCTGCAAACACCACCCACCCTTGAATTTGAGAAGGGGGAATGCCAGTTCTGAAAGCTCTTAAAATTGATGTTGAAAGCAGAACACACTGACATTGAGTTATGATGCTTATGGCTTCTCCAACCTATTGGAGCTTATTGATGGTACTTTTGTTTGTATTTACCAACAAATTTATGGTTTTACAGATGTACCAGGATTTAATTTAAAAACAGTGTTGTGTGTTAAGCAACCTTTTCCTTGTAGGGGCACTTCACAAATCACATTTTAATTTTCATAATGCCCGGAACGGATTACTTCGTAAATACAAAACTTTCAGTCAAAAAAAGAGTGTTTTTACTAATTTTTCAAAATTTATCTTATTTTAGTTATTTGGATAGACCCTACCTTATAAATGGCAGTAAATTTGATCTTCGGTTGTATGTATATGTCAGTTCTTTTAACCCGCTCAGAGTCTACCTCTACGAGGAGGGCTTAGTCAGATTCGCTAGTGTCAAGTATGTTTTGTTGTGTCTATACAAATTTAATTGCAAACGGATTGATGCAAAAAATCATTTGCACGTTATTTATTAGTATTATAGGGGATATTTCTACGTTATACGTTACCCTTTTAAATGATTTGCTGTGTTATGTTTAAACCTTTTGCACCAAGCTATTTCTTATTTTGTTTTATAATTACCAAATCAGTATTGGTTTTAATTACTTTATTCTCTTAAGAATTCGTTACAGCAAGGTTTATGCTGTTAGTTAACTTACAAGAAAAAAATACTGTGTAGATTGGTTTTTGTTTCTGATTAAAAAGATCGATACCTTACTTTTGTTTTTAGTTACTAGATAGATAGTAAGTGTTAGGTCTTAGAAAATTATGTTTTTTATTTCCTTTAAAAAATCAATATTACGTTCTGTTTTTAGGTACTCGACAGATTTAGCTACCTTAAATAACAAATTTATTCACCTCACTAACTACAGCATAAATAAGTCTGCAACTGGTAACGAAGAAAATTGCAGTACTACGGGAACTAAATGGTAAGGTTGATGCATACTCAAACATTAGTGTAGACAGTACGAATCTAGTAGCAAATCATCAAATAATTTTTGAATAATTATATTTCAATAACATAATAAAATCGACTTTTTTAAAGCAATTATTATTGTGAGAAAATATCTCTAAAAATAATGTAAAATCAAGACAACAAATCAAAAGAGAATTGATTGATTTTTTAAATCCATTTTTTATGTTAACTTATGATTTTGAAATTCAGGCTGTAGCTTTGTACGTATGCATAAGCTATGTACGTACGTATGTATAATCTAAAATGTTGTTTTTATTTTTCACAATACGCTGTCTGTTTTTTCTTTTCGCCTTTCAAAACGTTTTTTTGCTGTGATTATTGTGTAATAATTTTATTCTTATTCCCTACATGAAGTGCTTATTCACTTCTATTTCGTTGTTTTTTTTCTTCAGGACTTTAAGACAGCTATGGAGACATTTGGCTTCTAAAGATGTTGACGTGAAACAGTTAATGGAACAAATATGCGATCTCATTTTAAAAACACTTATCAGGTAAGAAAATGAGAAATAGTATGGTTTTACATTGTACGGAGATGCTTAAATTATAAATAAATGGTTTTATATTGAATTGTTAACAAGAATATTTATTTATAGCGCAGAAGGTAATGTTGGAACTTTCGTTCATTTGCATACACATTATCCTTGTGTATCTCACGAGCTTTTTGGATTTGATATTATTTTGGATTCGAATTTGAAGCCTTGGATATTAGAAGTCAATATTTCTCCCAGGTAACTACTAATAAACATTTTTTAAAAATCAAACAAATTGCGCCACGAGGCTTAATGTCATGTCTTGGGGCTTACGTGCTATTTCACAATTGCTAAATAGTGTTATTTTTTTAATCAGTATACATTCTTTCCTACCTTTTTTTGTAAAAAAAAGCATTCGGGGAGAAATGAATAGCTTATTTTTTAGAACAAAACAACAGAGGCTGATATATTTTGAACAGATTAACCTGGAATCCGTCTATTGAATTTTAGTTAAACAAAAAAACCAAAACGTGAAGCCAAATATTTTTCTGAGCCTCGTTTATTATTTGAGTTGTTTGTTTATTTCGTGATTTCTAATGGCCAAAAAACACTTTAGCTGTTTTTAAAATTTAGGTATAAAAATCTCTGTTAGAATCGAGTGTTTTTCGAAGCATTTCTGTTTGAGAACTTAAAATTATCCTTATTTTACAATATTTAAGAAGCAGACTCATTTAGCATTGCAAAGTTAGGTGATAGTTACCTGAAGTAGATGACACTGACACTAAAATGCAGAAGACGTCTGGGGGAAGGGTTCCAAACTTAGTTGAGCAGCGCCCCAAATTTTTAGAGGGTATATCTGACCCCCAAAATGGGAGGTCTACCAAAATTTGTTTTTTAGGTATGTATGTATACCCTATTTTGAGCGTATTTAGTACTGGCAACCCCCATATTTTAAGGAGGGGAGGGGGTTCCGTGCTACTTTCTTTTTAGGAGGCTTGTCGGCAGTTTCGAAATTTATGGAAGTATATAACCCAACCCTACTTCTTTCTACTTATAGTGGTGGGCCGTTTTAAATTTGTAGGGTGTCTACGCGCCGCGGGCGGGTGTCCGACTAATTTACTCTTTTCCTGTTCAAGTCTTTGCTGCGTTGCCAAACATTAAGCCCAGAGGATACAACATTTTTGTAGCTTTATTCTTTCATAAATTTAAAATGGAATGTTTTTTTATTTTACAGATAAAAAATCGTTAAAATAAAATTTTAATAACCGTTTTCCCTGTAGTATGCCGTTACAGCGTATATTGCTGATTGTTTATTTAATTCTTGGATCATTTTGTTGATTACAAAAACAATCAAAAATTCAAAAACAAGGTTTCGAAAACTGAAGGCTTTTTAAGGATAGTTTTAATATAATACATTAAACTCATTGATAGATTCACAATTTGAGCTGTTTGCTCTGTGTTGAGAATGACTCCTTTTATGAAGCGAAAAAGTGGTTTCTCTGGACATATTTTAACATTATTTAGAAAATAGTTATCTTGATTTATAGCCTATTTGGTTTTACTCACTTGTAAAATCTATGAATTTTAAAGGAAAATCAGTATGATTCAATAATTTTTAGTCTCCATAGTGGAACAGAGTTAGACATAGCCGTAAAAAGCTCGTTAGCTTGTGATGTCCTTAATCTGGCTGGAATAACTGTGCCTGATAGAAATCACGTGAGAAATATTAGTACCCGCTTGGTACCAATGTAAGTTATCCAAATCGGAGCTTTTTATTTACTTCGATGTTTTAAGAAATATTTATAATACTTTTAATATGCTTTAAACTTTATTTTAAAATTTGTAGTTCAACCATCTTCATGCTGGCCTTTTGCAAAATTTATATGATTGAAGTGCCATACTCCTACAAAATCTTAGTTACGTCCCTAGTTATAATAGCCCCCCACCTCCCTAAAAAAATTCTTGCAACTGTGTACACTTAAAATTTTGGGTTACTTACCAGAGACACGCTCTTCCACTCAATTTTAAGGGACCATAGCGAGGCAGGAAAGATTACGGTGAAGGTTATCTTTCCCCATATATTTAAAATTTTAGATTTCCCGATATGACAAAAATCCAGGGAATGAATAATAATATCTATTTTTTAATCAGGGTTAAAATCGCAGAACCAATATAATTTTGTGTAAATAATTTTGGAGACGGTTCCGCTAATTTCCGAATTCCGGACTACTCAAAATAGTCCGGGCTTCGAGCTTATGTGCTTTGGTAAACTTTTCTATTACTTAAGTAAAAATGCTAATACTTTTATAATGCAAACAAGTATAGGTGTTGTTGGTCAGGCCCGCTAGGGGAAGGGTTTACCTTCGGGTGGAAGGCCAAAAAATATTTTTTTTGGGGGGGGGGGGTCCGGACCCCCTGACTTTTTAGGGGGTCGACCTGGGGTGCGAGATTTTAAATTTAAGGGGGTCCAGGGGGTCCGATTTTTTAACAAAACTTTTTAAATCAATAATTTAAGTATTTTAGGTTAAATATTAAATTTTATATACTAAAATAGTCTATTTAGACCTAAAAAGTGTATTTAAACACTGTTTTTAACTAAAAAACCGTGTTTTGACAGTAAATAAAAAAATATACTTCTAAATTCGTCGGAATGGGGGGTCAGGTCAGGCCGGACCGCTATCGAGCTTTAGGGGGGGGGTGGAGAGGAGGGGGCCTGGATTTTTTCTAGGGGCGGTCCGAAATTTTGGCTCTAGGGGGGTGGACCCCTGTGTCCCCTCCCCAAAAAACCTATGCAAACAAGAATAATATGTAATGAAATTGTGTTTACACTAAATTTTATAGTATAATACCGTTTATTAATTTTAAGTTTTAATTTCATCCCGTCTGTACATATTGTTTAAATAAAATTTTCAAAAAAATCCATCAAATTTTTATAATAATTATCATTTCAAAAGGTTAAGCGTAAGATTGAATTATACAAACATAATATTATTGTTTTACATAAAATCATTTAGGTGATTTTATTTTATTTTTTTATCCTGAAGTTACTACTTTTTATAGGTGGTCTGACCCAAATATGATTCCTAAGTCGTCTTTCATGGATTTTCGTGTAAAACCCTTGGATTTCTTTCTGAGAGAATACGAACGTGAAAAACAGGCGTATTTTGTTAACGAATTTTTACTTTCTAGTGAAGTAAGTTGAAGTTTGTAGTTATTTTTATCTTCCTTAGTTATTTCTTTCTAATAATTATAGTTTTTTTGTTTAACTAATTTTAATTACTTAACTAGCATAAAAATGTGAATTGTGTTTAATACATTATTAAAAATTTATAGCGGTTAAAATTTTTAATATCGTTAATCATGGGTACGTGTTTTTGTTAATCTTTAGTAATTTATTGTTACTACCACTTAACAAGTCAACCCGCAGTTTGAGAGTGTATTATTGGTGGGCCGAAGCTTTGAATATCCTGGTAAAGACAAAAGGCCAAAAAAACACCAAGGCTACTACAGCTGTCCGTTCCCTCCCCCGCCCTCACAAAGACGGCTTTTGGTTTTTTATAGTTCGCGTGATCACAGTGTCAAATATTATAATTTAGTTTCTTAATTATTGTAATTTTGATTATTTATTTCAAGTTGTTTTAAATTAAAAGTTTTAGCAGAGAAATTATGAGAAGATTCTTGATGAGTTAACGCCGGCTGATTTGCGGGTTTTAATAGAAGTTGAAGATGAATACGACAGACGTGGTGGATTTACTAGGTACTTACGAAAATAAATAATATATTTAGCAAGTAGTCCGAAATTCCAGCTTTGGGGTGAGCAAATTTAATCATTAAAAACCGTAAACAGGATAGCGCACGCATTTATATTTTGAACACACACACACGGGCGCGCGCGCACACACACACACACACACACACACACACACACACACACACACAGACATATGCACGGTCTGGAAATGTCCCTTGCTTTATTGGAAGATTTGCCAACCCCCCCTCCCTCGTTTTATTGCCCCACTCCCCGCCCAAAAAAATATGGCGCCATATTTTACCTTTAATGACGCCATCATCGCTAAATTTTTGAAGTTTTTAGCCTATTTTAAGCCATTTTAGACCTATTTTTACCTTAATTTCTCTTCAATACCAAATTTTTTTCCTTATTCTTGTTAATCACTTCCCATATGCTTCAGCTTTGTAGTGGGTTGCCTCCTTGTATCTGTATCACACTTGCTATCAAATATTTCATTCTGTCTATTTTCAAATCTCAATCCGAACCTCACCTCTATTTTGTGTTTTCTAATATTACATGGTTCTTTTACTAATATTTCAAATCACTGATACTGTTAGTTATATATAACAAGCAAAGTAGGGCACTGTCAATTATGTACCTAAACAGTTTATTATAGATTCTAAAGGTATGGCAGTAGCATTTCCACTTTCCATTTCCTTTTTCCCTTCTTTTTTTCTCTTTTTTTCTCCTTTTTTCTCTTTTTTTCTCTTTTTTTCTTTCTCCCCTGCTTGCCCCCCCCCCGTTTCAAAAAAGTTGCCCCCTGTGCCTTCCATTTTGAAATTGCCCCCCCCCCCCCAATAAAACCGCGGGAAAAGGGGGGGAGGACACAGCACAGGTCTGCACACACACGCGCGCGCGCACTAGTTAAAGAATACTCCGGGTGGGATTTTTGTACATCTAGGGGGCAAGGATCATCTTTAAGGTAAAAATTAATCAAAATAGTTTCAGAGATCGATAGATAGTTTTTTGTTTGTAATTTGAGCTAATGCAAATATTGAAATCTGTGCTGGCAAGTTTTCGTTAGGATCATAGGTGGGCAGCCTCCCGGATTTTTTTTGGGGGGGTTATATCCGACTTCCGAAATTTAGGGGGGTGTCCCAAATTTTTTTTGGGTATACCTCAAATACCCCATTTTTAGCGTTTTTACTACTGGGACCCCCCAAATTTTAGGGGGGTGTCCGGGGTACCTCTAAATTTTTTTTTGGGGGGTGTTGGCTATAGTCGGGATTTTGGGGGGTATACCCCCCAACCCCCCCCCCCCCTGCCCACCTATGGTTAGGATTGCATTTTATTGGGTACGCTGATTTTTTTCTGGTTTTAGGTTGTTTCCGTCTCCGTTTAGCAGTCGTTACCTCCGCTTTTTTGACAAACCTCGCTATAATAACCTTCTGGTAGATGCTTGGACTTCGGAATACTTTCACATGCGAGACACAGGTATAGAATTTATTAATGCCACAGTGTTGTTAAAAAAGTAGTACGATAATAATAAAAGCATACAAAATGTTTTAAATTTTACCATAACAATTTTTAGAATTTTGAAGCATGTTATTTTTTTTTAATTGAGTATTTTCCCCAATTGTTTTGGAGCGTTTTAACTTCAGGGGCAATACTCAGTAGTATTTCTAATATTGCTTTACAAATAAAACCCAGACGCGGTTTGTGACAGACAGCCACTATATTATTATAAGCAGCGGTGAAAATAAAACAGTGATTTGAAGGGGGGTCGACCCGGGGTGAAAAAAAATGTAAAGGGCTGTACGATTGGGGTTCGGTGTCCGAAGTAAAATACTTTTAAACCAGTAATAGTTTAATAATTGTTTTTGTGTAGGCGATTACTACATTTTATTGAATAAAATGCGCTAATTGGTTATAAAAAGTAAAAACTTGATTTTCCCCCCTAAAAATTCACGTTTTTGGAAGAAAATTTAAGATAAAAATTAGTACCTAAAATTTTCCTAAGGAGGGAGGTGGTCAGATTTCAAAATCTAAGAAGGGTCAAAGATAAAAACTTCGAATATTAATAGGAGAGAAAACGGCAAGCTAGGAGGGGGGTCCGTACCCCCTTAGCTTTTTAGGGGGGGTCGACCCAGGCTAGACCAGTTTCAAATCCAGAGGGGGGTCAGAGGTGGTCCGGTTTTCACACAAAGTCACATTAAATCATTAGTTAGTTAGTTAGCATTAGTTAGTTAGCCAGTTTTCTCAGGTTATTTCCTCCAGAAATGCTGCTGCCTTTGCGGGTTGAAACCATAGGTCTTCTACTTTTAATGTGGTAGGATTATTGGTGCAGTTGAAAAGGTGGTGGACATCATGAGGTTTCTGGTGGCATTTTGGGCATTTATTTTTGATTAGAGGGTTTATGGTTTATTCTTGATTTGTATGAATTTAGATGATGACAAAATCAGGATCTTAGTTGTGACAGGAGTGTTCTTGATTTTTTTGGAATGTGTTGTTTACTTTGGTGTATTTCATGGGATTTGCTTCTTAGTAAAGGATTAGGTTGGAGTTGAGATAGAGCTTCTTTTACGAAATAGGTGTGAATGTTAGTCAGGATGGCTTTTTCGGTGAGAGTTTCGTTAAAGAAACTTTCTGCTATGGGGCCATATTTTGATTGGAGGGTGTGTTTCATTTCTCTTGGCCTCAATTTGTTTGCTGTGATTTTGTTGGATGGGTGAGTCTGTTGCATAGTCTTGGCAAGAAATTGTGTTGCGAGGAGAGATGTGTGGTTTTCAATTGGTAGTACTTTAGTTTCTTGATGTGAGACCATTTTGTGGCAACCAGTTGCTATTCTGAGGGCTGAGTTTTGTGTTGATTGGAGTTTCTGGTAATGGGATTTAGAGAAATATGGTGACCATATTGGTGTTCCGTAGTTGGGGATGGGTCGCCCTATAGCTTTGTATGAGGCTACTATTGTTTCTTTTTGTTGTCCCCAGCTAGGGCTTTGAGGATGCTATTGTGCCTAGATGCCTTGTTGTTGATGGTGGTGATGTGGTTGTTGAAGGTTAGTTTTCGATCGAAAATGACACCACATTAAATCATTTAAGTTTTTTAGCACTAAAATAGAATTTTATATACTAAAATAAGCTATTTATGTATAAAAAGTACAGAAGTACTGTTTTTTACTACAAAATTGTGTTTGTGGTGACAGTAAATTTTGACCTAATTTCATACCTAAAATTGGTCTCGGAAAGGGGGAGGGTCAATTTAGAATTCCAAAGGGGGTAAAGTGTGAAAGTTTAAAAATTTAGTGGGGAGAGGGGCTAGATTTTTTCTAGGGGGGGTCCGAAATTTAGAGGCTAGCGCTAGGAGGAATGGACCCCATCCTACCCCCTCCTATGTTCATGTATGGGGGTAGGGTGGGGTCCACCTCTTTGACTTTGAAATTTCAACTCCCTCCTTTCTCCTAGAAAAAAATCTCGGGGGCCCCCTTCCCCTCTCCCAAAATTTTGTTTTATTTTGAGACCCTATCCCCTCTATGGAATTCTCAATCCATCCCTCCACCCCCATTCCGAACCAAATTTTGGTATAAATCTAGGTCAGATTTATTGTCACAAACACATTTTTGTTGTGAAAAACAGTACTTTTGTACTCTTTTTATACCTAAAAGCCTATTTTAATGTATAAAATTCTATATTAGTGCTAAACACGTGAATCGATAATTTAAAATAACATTGTTTAGAAACCGGAGCCCTTCTGACCCCCTACTAGAGTTCAAACTAGCTTACCCCGGGTCGACCTCCCGCCCCCTAAAAAGCTGGAGGGGGGTACGGACCCTTCCTGGAACCCCCTCCTAGCTTTCAAAGGTCCGTTTACCTGGAGTAGCCACCCCCTAGCTTGCTGGTCCATGCTCATCTATGGGAGGGGCACAAATTTAGGCTAGAAAAAGGGGTTCAGGGGACTCCTCCACCCTATCCCCCATTTTCATCCATCAGCCGTATTCACAAATCGGCGAGGCCTCGCCGGGCGTCGACGCCCGGCGTCTCCGCGCTGAGTGCAGAGTTTGCGCCTATCGCGCATTGAAGCACAATGTTATTAAGCTTGTGGATATAGTTAGATATTTTGATTTACAATCATGATTTTTATTTAATGCTAAATGTACATAATTTTTATAATATTGTGCTACAATGTGCGATACGCGAAAAATTCCCGCTGAGCGCGGAGACGCCGGGCGTTGACGCCCGGCAAGGCCTCGCCGGTTCGTAATTACGGCTGCATGAGTACAAAGCCGCGGCTATTGCAATAAAATAATTTCCGTTGTTAAATATATTTTTTCTCGTTATAATATTAATAAAATTATGTAGTGCTGTTTATATTAATATATAGTGCTATCATGTAGATAAAACGGCTCCACGTAATAATACCAGCGTAAAAATTCCTTCGACATTTGTCTTTCTTACAAATAACATTCTGGTAAAAATACCATCGGGTAATTTGACAATCTGACTGATTGACCTTCGGGCTTATTTTTCCTGAACCTAAGCAAAACCAAAAAAATCAAGCTAAATTGATCGATGGTCAATTATTCCGAATGTGAAATTATCCGATGGTATTTTTAGCAGAATGTCATTTGTCGAAAGATTTTTTACCGAGGGTATTTTTACACAGCAATAATTACTGGGAACGAATAAGGCTTGTATTTTTATTTTTTGTTCAAAAAATTCCATGTTTAAGAAAAAATTACAATATTTTGTTCTACCACTTTTTACACAAATTTGCAATTATAATAGAATAATAATAATAATGATGACGCTCATGACTCTCATCACGTAACATCACAACACATATCATCACTTACACCAGGGGCGTAGCCAGGATTTCGGAAAGGGGGTTGTACTTAGTACTCCATACAAATTTTTCCAAAGGGGAGGGGGGATTGTAGGGGATTGTACTCCAAATTTTCAAAATACCGTAAAAAGACATTTAAAAGGGTAAAAAAATTTGCGCTGTGCGCTAAGTGATTCTTTTTGCTGTTATTTGCATTGTTTTTTAAGTTAAATTTGAAAAATTTTAGGTTTAAAAATCTATAAGATTTAAAATCGTGTGACAGCACGAAAAAAAATTAAAAAATTGTCTTTGAAATTCATTAGGAACATCACTTTAAGTTGTAAAAAGGATATAAACGTCGAGCGCTGACCGGAGCGAAGCGCGAGAAAAATGTTTAACATTGTTCTCTTAGGACCCCCAAATTTTTACCTCCGCCAGCCCAAAACGGGGGAAGGGGTTACAACCCTCATAACCCCCCTTGACTTAAACGTATAAAAAATTGATAAATAATTCCATATAAAAAGAATCTATAAGTTTTTTAGCTGTATCTACTATTTGTCTCATTTAGGATGTGCTTTGCTGGAATCGTTTTGCTCAAGAAAACAACATATTTGGTCTTTTGATAAGGATGAAGCAATAAACTCAGCTGTTTCTGATACAGATGACTGAAATAAACAAGAATCTAGATTCAAATTCTAAATTTTTTTTTGTTATAGTTACTTTCCTGCAAGGCTTTAAAAGATTCAAACCATAAAAACTAAATAATTAGTTTTCTTTGGAAATCCATTGTAAAGGTATAATTATAAAAAAATCTAAATTATTCAATTTCTATTAATTTTCTGTGGAAAAATTCCACTGAAGCTATATTCTATATATTATAAAAAAAACCACTGTTCGTCGTTACTGCGTCAAAATGGCAAGTGATTGTGACTTATTCTGTAGTTATTAAGGTCCTGATTTATATTTTAAAAAATTCACAGTTACATTATATTTTTTACGAATTGTGGCTCATTTTGCCGTAGAAACAACGTGTTATTTAAAACAAACAAAGTGATCAAATATTTTAATAGTTTACTGTCTTTGTATGATGATTTTTTGATCTTATGGGGTTTTTTTTAATAATAGAGAAAAAGTTTTGAAGGACATGTACTCTTGTAAGTACCAAGCGTTTTTAATACTAATAGAACTAAATTTTTGATGGGTAAACTTGGTTATAAAAATTTAGGGGGAAGAGGTTTCTGTATAATTAAGATTTCCATTTAATTTACAAGCCCCAAGCTCTTTGTGCCAGTCCACATTAACGTAAAAATTCTTTGGTGCTTATTTCATTTTTTATGCGGGTTGCCATTTTATTTGAAAGATTCCAGATATACAATAAACTAAAAGTAGAAAATATGCTACATGACGAGGCATGAGGGTACACAAAAACAACTGTAATACCTTTCATTAGTGGCTAAAAGCCTCTCAGATTTAAGGTATATATAGTTGGAAAAAATTTCAGTCAATTCAGAATGCAAAGGGTACACTTTTTAGTATGCAAATTAACTAAGCGATTAGCTTTTGTTGAATCGACTAGTTAATGTGTTTTCAAGATGTGCAGGAATTACTGGTGTTTGATATATAAAGTTCCCAACATCAACGTATATACTTTTTAGTGTGTAGCATGCTCTATACTTATTAGACTTTGTAGCATGCTCTATGCAACGGTGCCACCACGTTATAATAAAACTTCTTTCGTGATTCTCCTTGGTAACTTTATATTTTAATTGGAAATGGTGCCGGTATATAAACAAAAAATAAACCCAGACACCTGCTCAATTTAAGAATGCAACGTTGCGTTACTAATGTAGTTTGTTCATTCTAATTTTGCTTAGCACGTTTGTGTGATACAATTATGGAACGTTTAACATTTTACACAAAGGTATTATACATTAAAAAACCTATGTGCCTGAATTTAACTTTGGATAAAGATGCAAGAAATTTTTGGTTGAATAATGAGAGTTTTTCTGAGAACTAAAAAATCACTCTCATAGTCTGTTGTTGTTTTTTTAATCAAACCAATACATAATAAATAAAACAAAGTGTAATACTGGGTAAAATGTTTTTTTTAATATAGGTGTAAAATATAGGTATTTGGAGTAGATAATGTAATTATAAAATAAGTCGCATGAACAGTTTTTATATAATAATAATAATTTTTTTAATGCGGTTTCTAATTTAGTTTTGCGAAACCAGGAAGAGTCTCTTTTAAGAAACTATTTTTAAATTAAATTTTACCTGGACATACCCAGTTATGGCAATTTAATGCGTTAATTAATCTTAACAAACTCAAAAATTATTTCATCTTTAATAATTGAAAGCAATTGACTATGGTCAGTCACTGTATTGTAAGTGAATTATATCTGGCTGACTTTGTAAAACTTTATTGGGGAACTTAATCCCATACTAAAAACGTTTTGATTTTGTTTAATTTCATTTTATCATATTTTGTGTATTATAAAAAATGACAATGTCACATTTTTGGTGCAATAAAAATGTGTTGTTTTGTACTTAACGTTTGAATTTTGTTAAACAATATTATTAGTATATTGGAAATAATATTTGCAAGATGGATTTTTGTTCCCAATGAAATATAAAAAAGAATTTTATTGACTTTGTCATCTATCTGATTTTATGTGATTAATTGGGAAAAAGTGCACAGGTTTTTTTAATAGTATTCACATTGCTTCGCGATTTTGTGATTGATCTATATATGTATAAAAAGAATAATTTAGGTTGTAACTTGTAACACTTTGTGCGATTATTATTCCATTGCAAATTTTAGATTTGATCTTCTTTGATTAGTTATGTTTTTTTATTAAAATTAGTTTGTTTTACGTTTACTAGAGTTTCACAAATGTTTTATTCCAAGTAATTGTTGATTCAGATTCTGTGTTCAGGTTTTATAACCTTTTTTTTTCCAAATTTTCTATCCAACACCGAAACTATATTTTAGTAACAAAAATAATAAACAAAAACTGCCCTTGCTCTTACAAACACAAATTTATGTGTGATAAAAACTTGCAGGGTTTGTTTTATAAATCTTGGAGATATAAATAGGTTTTTAGTGTTTTTTTGTATAATTAATTATTAAAATATCACACTAAATAAAATTATTCATTATTTTATATTGATTTTGATAAATCGATAAATAAAAATATTTATTATATGTTATATTAACAGAATTCATTTTTGTACAAATAAATCTAAGAAAGCAATTTTAAACTAATCCAAAGAGCTTTTGATAAGCTATGTTTTTTGTTACTACAACTTATTTTCTAGATGTAAAGTTAATTAACTTTACATCTAGAATTATATTATAAATATATAAATATATAAATTATACATTTATTAACAACGGTGTTTAAAAATAAATAAACAGTATATTTTTGGTCTTTTTCATACATTGGTTAATTCAAATATTCCGTATTTTGTTTGAGTTGTATATAAAACGTATATAAAACTATTATTATGCTTGCATTTTTAACTGGCTTTTTTGGATCTGAATAGGTCTTTCTTGCCGTTTTTTTCTTTTGCCTGTTGTTTTTTTTTTTTTGTTTAGTTGAAAAATGCTCAATAATAGAGCTGGAAAAAGGAGCGAATTCTGGGCGTGTGTTTGAGAAAGATATGGATACGTCTGGATGGACTTTTTGCCTAATTTTTATTTGATTTGCCGCTGCCCCTGATAAATTTCTACCTATGATATAATTATTATACGGAAATAATACACAGCACAATAAATTGCATTATATTGCATTAATCTAATAAATGACAATGAAAATATATACCACAGCAATCGACGAGCGAAATCACCATATGCAATTAGAAGGTTATATTTGTATGTGTAAGAAACACTTATTTGAAAAAGTGGCGACGGCGCAAAAAGCGGAGTATAAATCAATTGCATCACAGATTAAAAAAATTCAATGTAATTAAAAAAGTGCTGTGTAATTAGTCAACGTATAAATAAATTATTATAGATAGATAAAATAGAATTATTTATTGCACACGTTACTACAAGTAACTATACAAAGTACAATATTTAAAATATAAAGAAAAAACTATAATCAAAAATATATATCAATTAAAAACATTACACATAGAAAAATGTTTGTGAATTTTGATTTTATAAACTACTAAAAGTTGCGCAAGGGCTTTGAAATAAAATTGGATAAATTTTTATTCGGGTTGAACCGTATTACAATAATTTTTAATAATTATATGAATTATGATATGGTAGAAATTTTTACTCAGTGGGCAGCTGGCCAAATCAAATACAAACGTCTTATTGTGCAAATAATCTCCATCTCAGACTAGTCCACATCTTTTCTGTCTAAACACACGCCTGGAGAGAAATCGCCCTTTTTTCCTGCTCTATTATTAGAGATTTTTCAAGGCTATTGTACCACTTTTTAAAATCAAATTAAAGAAGTAACCTTATATAGTATAGTATCCGCTGCTCAATGACAAATGTTTATAATCATTCCGTTGCCGAGATATAATTTTTAACAGTTTTAATATTATCAATAGAAAAGGTATTTTTCATGAACATTACAATGTTAAAAACTTTGCCGACATTCTTCATTCTTTATATAGGGTAGTGCATTTAATTTCGGCACCTTTCCCAATTGGGCATTTTGATTGGACTATATCTTGGTAATCCTGGACGGAATACGACGTTTGATAGCTCAAATGAGAGCTAATTTGTATGTAGATGACTGTCGTGAGCTTTTTATTTGTTATGTATGATATTCATGTGAAATTGTGTGATTTATAATTTAAAAAATTGTTACTAGTTTTTGAACTTGGGCATTTCATGATTACGCAATAAATTGGTTAAAAATTAAACTGTCCTGGTAAAATTTAAATCTATTTCCGAACTTTTCTAGTCCCGTGGTTCTACGTTGCGTCTGTGGTGAGCTCGTTCTATATATGTATTTCGGCCCTCTTCTGTACGTCGGGTTGAATTTCATACATTCGGTGTTAATAACGGTAGTTGTAAAATAGTAAAAGACAACGTTGAAATGTGTTCGGAGTCATAGCACTGTGCTTATACTCGATTAAGGGGGTCTTTTTAAAAAGTGCCGAAATTATGCACTTTTTTCCGAATTTTGCTCTTTTTGATACCATTAGCATTTAGCTGTAACTTTTTGCCAGATACACGTTGATCAAAAAATAACGAAGCGTAAATGTAAAGAAAACTGTCTGGAGATAAAGATGGGTTAAATTGAAAATGATGATTGACGAGAAACAATCAATTGTGTAAAGTGCCGAAATTAAATCCATACATTTAATTTCGGCAATTTTCCATTTTAAAAACAGATTTAATTAAGTAAAAAAACAACTTTCGTATATTGAATTTTATGACGCAACGCAGTATCGTAAAAGCTTTAATGAGTTATCAAAATAAAATCCCTTGCTGAAAAGTTCGTTGGAAAAACAAAAAAAAGTGCAGAAATTAAATGCACTACCCTATATAAAGAATGAAGAATGTCGGCAAAGTTTTTAACATAGTAATGTCATGAAAAATAGCTTTCTATAGATAATATTAAAACAGTTATGAAAATTATATCTCGTCAATAAAATGCGATTATAAACATTTGTCATTGAGCAGAGGATACTATACTATATAAGGTTACTTCTTTAATTTGATTTTAAAAAGTGGTACAATAGCCTTGAAAAATCTCTAATAATAGAGCAGGAAAAAAGGGCGATTTCTCTCCAGGCGTGTGTTTAGACGAAAGATGTGGACTGTCTTGAGATGGAGATTATTTGCACATAGACTTTGTATTTCATTTTGGCCAGCTGCCCACTGAGTAAAAATTTCTACCATATCATAATTCATATAATTATTAAAAATTATTGTAATACGGTTCAACCCGAATAAAAATTTATCCAATTTTATTTCAAAGCCCTTGCGCAACTTTTAGTAGTTTATAAATCAAATTCACACATTTATTATGTGTAATGTTTTTAATTGATATATATTTTTGATTATAGTTTTTTCTTTCTCTTTCTTTGTATAGTTACTTGTAGTACGTGTGCATAAAAATTTCTATTTTATCTATAATAATTTATTTATACGTTGAACTAATTACACGCCTTTTTAATTACATTGAATTTTTTTAATCTGATGAAATGACATTGAAAAAATTATACTCACAGCATCTTTGACAGCACAAAACGCCCTTTTTTCAAATTTATAGTTTTTCTTACACATACAATATAACCTTCTAATTGCAATATGGTGATTTCGCGCTTGTCGATTGCTGTGAGTTATATTTTCATTGTCATTTCATCGATTAAAAAAATGCTTAATGCAATTTATTAAGTGCTGTGTAATTATTTCAAGTTAATAAATTATTATCATATGGTAGAAATTTTTACTCAGTGGGCAGCTGGCTAAATCAAATACAAATATCTTATGGTGCAAATAATGTCCATCTCAGACGATTCCATATCTTTTCTGTCTAAACACACGCCCGGAGAGAAATCGCCCCTTTTTCCAGCTCTATTATTAGAGCATTTTTCAAGGCTAGTTTTTGAATGCAAACAAAAATTTATTTAAAACTTAACTTAGGCATATTTTGGTTTTATTTAGAAAATTTTGAAACGGCAATGAAAGGACCTTTATTTCAGGATGTTCCTTAAAAAATGCCAGTTTAACAAATTGCAAGCATATATTTATATATGTGTTTTATATACGTTTTATATACAACTCAAACAAAATACGGAATATTTGAATTAACCAATGTATGAAAAAGACCAAAAATACACTGTTTATTTATTTTTAAACACCGTTGTTAATAAATGTATAATTTATATATTTATAATATAATTCTAGATGTAAAGTTAATTAACTTCATCTGAAAATAGTTGTCATAACAAAAAACATGCTTTCGCTCTTTGGATTGTTTAATTGCTTTCTTGATTTATTTGTACAATGAATTCTGTTATATACTATATAATATTTTTATTTATCGATTTATCAAAATCATATAAAATTGAATATTTTATTTGTGTGATATTTTAATCATAATTATACAAAAAAACACTAAAAACCTATTTATATCTCCAGATTTATAAAAAAGAAACCCTGCAAGTTTTTATCACCATAAATTTGTGTTTGTAGAGGGGCGTTTTTGTTTTTTTTTTGTTACTATATGTTTCGGTGTTGGATAGAAAATTTGGAAAAAAAAAGGTTATAAACTGAACACGAATCTGAATATTCTTGGAATAAAATTTGTGAAACTCTAGTAAACGTAAAAAAACTATTTTAATAAAAAAACATAACTATGAAGATCATCTAAATTTGCATGGAATAATATCGCCTTTATTACCTATTATTCTTTATACATTCGATCATCCGAAAATCGCGAAGCAATGTGAATCTTTTAAAAAAACCTGTGCCTTTTTCCCATTTCCTAATCGATGATGACTCATATTCTTTTTTTTTTCATTGGGAACAAAAATCCATCTTGCAAATATTATTTCCAATATACTAATAATATTGTTTAACAAAATTCAAACGTTAAGTACAAAACAACACATTTTTATTGCACCAAAAAATGTGACATACTGATTTTTTATAATACACAAAATATGATAAAATGAAATTAAACAAAATCAAAACGTTTTTAGTATGGGATTAAGTTCCCCAATAAAGCTTTACAAAGTCAGCCAGATATAAATTCACTTACAATACAGTGACTGACCATAGTCAATTGCTTTCAATTATTAAAGATGAAATAATTTTTGAGTTTGTTAAGATTAATTAACGCATTAAATTGCCATAACTGGGTATGTCCAGGTAAAATTTAATTTAAAAATAGTTTCTTAAAAGAGACTCTTCCTGGTTACGCAAAACTAAATTAGAAACCGTAATAAAAAAATTATTGTTATTATATAAAAACTGTTAATGCAACTTTATTTTATAATTACATTATCTACTCCAAATACCTATATTTTACACCTATATTAAAAAAAAACATTTTACCCAGTATTACACTTTGTTTTATTTATTATGTATTGGTTTGATTAAAAAAACAACAGACTATGAGAGTGATTTTTTAGTTCTCAGAAAAACTCTCATTATTCAACCAAAAATTTCTTGCATCTTTATCCAAAGTTAAATTCAGGCACATAGCTTTTTAATGTATAATACCTTCGTGTAAAATGTTAAACGTTCCATAATTGTATCACACAAACGTGCTAAGCAAAATTAGAATGAACAAACTACATTAGTAACGCAACATTGCATTCTTAAATTGAGCAGGTGTCTGGGTTTATTTTTTGTTTATATACCGGCACCATTTCCAATTAAAATATAAAGTTACCAAGGAGAATCACGAAAGAAGTTTTATTATAACGTGGTGGCACCGTTGCATAGAGCATGCTACAAACTACTAATAATTATAGAGCATGCTACACGCTAAAAAGTATATACGTTGATGTTGGGGAACTTTATATTATCGAACACCAGTAATTCCTGCACATCTTGAAAACACATTAACTAGTTGGATTTCAACAAAAGCTAATCGCTTAGTTAATTTGCATATAAAAAGTGTACCCTTTGCATTCTGAATTGACTGAAATTTTTCCCAACTATATATACCTTTAAATCTGAGAGGCTTTTAGGCCACTAATGAAAGGTATTACAGTTCTTTTTGTGTACCCTCATGCCTCATTCATGTAGCATATTTTCTACTTTTAGTTTATTGTATATTTATAAAATCTTTAAATAAAATGGCAACCCGCATCAAAATGAAATAAGCACCAAAGATTTTACGTTAATGTAGACTGGCACAAAGAGCTTGGGGCTTGCTGTATAATTAAATGGAAATCTTCATAATACGGGAACCTCTTCCCCCTAAATTTTTATAACCAAGTTTACCCCATCAAAAATTTAGTTCTATTCGTATTTAAAAACGCTTGGTACTTACAATAGTACATGTCCTTCAAAACTTTTTTTCTCTATTATAAAGAAAAACCCCATGGGGTCGAAAAATCGTCATACAAAGACAGTAAACTATTAAAATATTTGATCACTTTTTGTTTGTTTTAAATAACACGTTGTTTCTACGGCAAAATGAGCCACAATTCGTAAAAAATATAATGTAACTGTGAACTTTTTAAAATATAAATCAGGACCTAATTAGCTTACAAATAAGTCACAATCATTTGCCATTTTGACGCAGTAATGACGAACAGTGGTTTTTTTTATAATATATAGAATATAGCTTCAGTGAAATTTTTCCACAGAAAATTAGATAAAAATTGAATAATTTAGATTTTTTTATAATTATACCTTTACAATGGATTTCCAAAGAAAACTAATTATTTTAGTTTTTATGGTTTGATTCTTTTAAAGCCTTGCAGGAAAGTAACTATAACAAAAAAAATTTAGAATTTGAATCTAGATTCTTGTTTATTTCAGTCATCTGTATCAGAAACAGCTGAGTTTTATTGCTTCATCCTTATCAAAAGACCAAATATGTTGTTTTCTTGAGCAAAACGATTCCAGCAAAGCACATCCTAAATGAGACAAATAGTAGGTACAGGCTAAAAAACATGTAGATTCTTTTTATATGGAATTATTTATCAATTTTTTTATACGTTTAAGTCAAGAGGGGGTTATGAGGGTTGTAACCCCTTCCATTTTGGGTTGGCAGGGTAAAAATTTGGGGGTCCTAAGAGGACAATGTTAAACATTTTTCTCGCGCTTCGCTCCGGTCAGCGCTTCGACATTTATATCCTTTTTACAACTTAAAGTAAATGTTCCTAATGAATTTCAAAGACAATTTTTTAATTTTTTTTCGTGCTCTCACACGATTTTAAATCTTATAGATTTTTAAACCTAAAATTTTTCCAATTTAACTTAAAAAACAATGCAAATAACAGCAAAAAGAATCACTTAGCGCACAGCGCAAATTTTTTTACCCTTTTTAAATGTCTTTTTTACAGTTTTTTGGAACTTTGGAGTACAATC